>BRDA01013983.1:48448-69084 GCA_036984385.1 Crenuchus spilurus
ACCTAGATCTTATTTAAGATGTGGATGCAGTTTGAGCAAACTGTCAGAAGTTTTAGTGATGTATTTTGATGTAAACAGTGGTTATATAGGTGACTCTAGATTTTGTTAGCAATGTTGGACTCATATCTCATGTTCTAAACTAAAGAAGCAAATTTTGGACTCCCAACATATCTTGGCTAATAAGATGATTTCTAGGTGAAGCATTCCTTTTATTTTGTGATCTGTTTTTTGAAACTGAATGGAGTACATGCAAGTTGAAAAACTGGATTCTCTTTCAGAGTAGTGCACAACTCTGCTGTGTTTACTGTTGCCAATCTGTGATCATTATGAAGCTCTATTTACAGTCCTGGGGATCATCAGTAACTGAATTTCTGTCAATTTCCTTCTGCCTTTTCTCTTTTCTGTACCACTTTTTCACATTCTTGCCTCTGTTCTTGTTTTCCAGATGCTGCTCCACCTCTTCAGTGATGCCAACTACAATCTGTTGGGCTTTAATGCAACTTACACGTTCTCGCTGTGCCCTGGGGACTGTGGGGGTCATGGCCGTTGTGACGTGACCTCATCCCACTGCCAGTGCCATCAGGGCTGGGGAGGGGCGGACTGCACCACTCGGCTCTGCTCCACAGACTGCACCCAACATGGCAAAGGCCATTGTGATAAGGTGAGCCATGGTCATTGAAGAAGGCAAAACTGGAAAAGAGGGCAGGGACCTGCAATCAGAATTTGATTAAAAACATTGTAATATAACATTTACAGATGATTTTTTTTCTTCTATGACAAACTTTCTAGCATTAATAAAACAGTTAAAACCTTTATTTCGGTGTTTATTTTCAGGCTATGTCTGCACAAACGGTTTTGAGGTTTTTAGTAATTTGCAAGTAGTTGCCCTGTGATTTATCTATAATGGTGATTATAATGTTCATCACTACAGATCAGAGAATTTTGCTCTTGTGGTATTTTGTTGTGTTGTTTTATGGCATTGCAAAATGATGTACATTTTTGGTTTATGAATTATGTACATTCCGTTTTCAGAGGGATAGTGAAGCTTTTTGAATACAACCCGTCTCGTGAAAGTGAATGACTCATAATTTAATTAGAAACAAGTAAACTGTCATATTTGATGCTAATTACATGTAAAGTGACATTTCAAACCTTTTTTGTTTTACTGTTGATCAGTTTGGCTTATAGCTCAGGAAAATCATAAATCCAGAATATGAAATTATTAGAATATTTCATTTGGAGTTTGACTAAATTTCTATTCAAACAGTATCAACAGTAAAACAAAGCAGGTTAAGTGTCACTTTATATGTAATGACTATAAAACACGAGTTGAACTTTTTAAAAATTAAATTATGAACACAATTGTACATTTTATGATATTCTAATTCTTGGAGATACACTAGTAGAGAAGCATCTCTATTCTACATATATGTATAAAACGTATGAATGCTTAAGTAGGTCTCTGAATGTTTAGAGATCACATGAATGAAGTTCCTGAAACTTTTTATTTCAGAAGGGAGAACGTTGCCTCTGTAACTCGGGCTTTGTTGGGCAGAGCTGTCAGGTGGGTCTTCATGACAACAGTGGGGTGGGACAGTGGTGGGAGGTGAATGGTGGAGATGTGATGGCCTCCCCTCGAACTGCATCAGCTGGAGTATACTCGTCCTCCACCAGGTCCTTGTACATGTTTGGAGGTATGTTTAAAGAAGGAGAGAATGAGTCGACATGGTCAATGATAATTAAAATGAGACTTTGTTGCAAAGAAGCCATATAGGCTATGTATGCATGCATGTAGTGGGTGAGCCAGCGCTGGTTTCTCTCATATAATTAGGTAGCTGTAAAAACAGTAAAAGCAGCCAGCTGGCATTTATTCACCTTCACCTGATCATGTACAGTCCACTACCTGTTTACTGTCCTCCTGCGCAAAACACCATCACACATCAGCTAATAACACGTCTGTTTTACCAGTTTTACTCAAATCAGTCTCACAAATACAGGGTTGCCAGATCCCCCAAAACTCCTACCAATTTTGTAACGGTCACACTACACAAACGGAAACTAGCCCAAAAGACACACACATTTCAATGAGCTTTAAAATGTAAATCTTCTTCAAATATTACTTTCTCATTCAATGTATTCATTTATTTAGTGCAAAAACCCTGCAAAACACCAACTCTGAAGTTTTATTGGCAACTGTATTTTTGCAAACTTGGCAACCCTTCTCAAATGTGACATTTTTTGTTGTTGGTAACGACGTGTATACATGTATCAGTGTGTGCATGTGAGCCATTTCAAGGACAGATTGGTTCACATTACAGATACATTACTATGGATCACTTACATTTGTAAATGTGAACCGTCAAGATAGTTAAATATGATCTGAGCAAAAAATCAGATTTGAGCAATGTGCCCTGTAATGTGAATGTATTCTTATTGTCTGTTTAAATCTCTTAAGCAGTTCAGACTCAGTAGTATTTTGAGATTTGCATTCCCTGCACAGATAACTGAAGAATAGCTTGTTTGCATGTAATTACTTGATAATCCTTGTAATAAAAGTCCTAATGCTTAAGAGGTTACATTGAGAAAGGATAATGCTAACATATTGGCATATAGTTTTGTTTAATAAGGAGTACATGTTTTTGCATTTACACAAATGCATTCAGTAGATCTTTTGTCTTCAGAGTATATAATACTTGCAAATAATTGCCAATAAAATAAGCTGTTAATTCATTGTTTACACACACACACACACACACACACACACACGTGTATATGTATATACACACACTGAATGGTTCTGTATTTCAGGTTTTGATTTGAACAGAGCCCTGGGTGACCTCATGCAGTACAATTTTTCAACCAATCAATGGGAGAAGAAGTTACACTCCATATCCCCTGTAAGAATGTTAATTGTTGATTATTTTGTTTGTCAGTGCTGTTTTCTCAGATCCTTTTTTACTTGCATTTATTACACACTTTGTTTGGCTAATTCATTTTGTTGATTTTTTTTTTCTCTTTCCTGTCTTAAAAGGCTGCACGACATTCTCATACAGCAGTTGAATGGCAGGGTAACATGGTGATCTATGGTGGCCAGCTTGCTAACCAATCACTGGCTAGTGATGTCTGGCTGTACCGTGCACAGCAAAATGACTGGCAACAGCTTGGTCAGTCAAATGCACCCGGAGCTCCTAGGCTGGCAAATCATGCAGCTACTATCGTAGACAACTATCTTTACATTTTTGGGGGTAAGTGACCACAATCCAGAGTGGGGAGGTCTACAAAGATTACACACAGTTGCATAACAGTTATGTAACCTATAATTAAAAGCCTGCATTCTTAACCTGATCAGTCATTTGTACATAGCCAACTTCTTTACATTTAAGTTTAAATATTTATGTTAGCGTGGAATGATAAATTGATAAAAAGTAAATGTTTCCCGATATTACTAGTGTGCTTCAATAATTTGCTTTTTAGGCATTTTAATAGTAATCACTACTTAGAATTGACCTCTTGACTAAAGTTTTCTAACCATTTTCTCTTCCCTCATTTCCTGTCTGTATCTTCACAGGCCGCACAGAAGAGGACATGTTCTCCTCTTCACTCTATCGCTTTAGACTTTGGAGTGGTATCTGGGAGGCAGTACAGCCATATGGGGGAAAGCCCCCTGCCACTGCAGGTCATAGCATGGTCTTTCACTCTCCATCCAGAACTCTGCTTGTATATGGAGGGCACAGACCTACTACAGCTAGGTAAAAACAACTGCAAGGCTATGCCAGTAAAGGAATTTTATACCATTTTCCTCTTAAACCACCCACCCACAACTTGAGCTATGCATATCATCATGCAGAAATACCTCTCCATGGGTTGTGCTTAACGGCAGTGGAAATATGTAATTCTGTGCATGCATACTGATAGCATCTGGATCTTTCTGTCACTCTCTCAGGTTTAGTGTACGGGTAAACTCCACAGATGTGTTCCATGTGGACAAGCGTTTTTGGACCTCCCTTCGTTCCCGTTTCCCTGCTAATGGACCTAGAGAGAGAGCCTTCCATTCAGCCACCATCATTGGCAATTATATGGTGGTGTATGGTGAGTGTTAGTGTTTTTGCTTCAATTGTAATCTGTCATTTTACAGGACTGATTACATGCACTGCAGTGTTTGTGTATGTGGAGTTGTGCATGTATTTAATGCTTAATTTAATGTGATTAAGACATTTTTGCTCAATATGATTCTAGAAATGTGAAAAAGTGGGCAATGTAATTTTTTTTAATTGCAGGAGGTAATGTTCACATTCATTACTTGGATGAAAAGTGCTATGATGATCAGATCTTCTTCTACCATCTCGGCTGCCACCAGTGGATTTCTGCTGGAGAAACTCTGCTACGTCGTAAGTGTCTCTTTAGCATCCTCAGAGAAAAATGGAGGTTTAGAATTAAACAGGAGAGACTGACAGAAATGTACAGTGAATGTAAATATGGGATATAATAAAAAAATATAAGGAAAATATGATCACAACCATTGTGGCAATGCTCTTTTTCCATTGTCCTCCCAATAGAAAGCCAGCCTGTGAGAGGACGCTACTCCCATGTTGCTGCGGTCATGGATGGTCGTGTATTACTTGTTGCTGGTGGTTACAGCGGAGTTGCACTCGGAGACTTGGTAGCATACAAAGTCCCACTTTTTGTCAGCAGTGATCCTGGTGACAAAGTGAGTGTTTAGTAAAGAATGGAGTACACAGTTTTTTCAGTATTGAAAATTAATGTTATTTTCCAGCACTGGAAGATTAGTATCTGTGATGTACATGAAAAATATGTTGGCAACTGTAGTGATGGAAGTAAAGTTTGTTTGTGTATCTGTCTAATAGGATGCAGTATGTGCGGAGGCTCCAGATGAGAACCTTTGTCTTAAAAATCCAGAATGCAGTTGGTGTGAGGGTCGTTGTCGGGAGTATCAACCAACTGACCCGGTAACTTGCTATTCCTTTTTCTAATTTCAAATCTAATCTCTATTGCTTTAATAATAGCTGTTACTCTCTGTTGCTGTCTATTATTTATATTCTTTCTTTGTACCTACAGTGCTTTTGAATGTACTGTATGTTTGTGTCCCCCACAGTGTGGCAGCACTGGCTGTTTAGGCTTAGCCCGTTTCCTTTCTGACTGCCAGTCATGTCTAGTATTTAGTGGTGTGCCCAACTCTCTTCCCCGTGCCCCTGGTGACTTTGGCTGGTGTGTCCAGAATGACTCCTGTTTACCAGTCTCAGGTATGAACAGAGGAGGAGGGGAGAACAGCATATCTAAATAATTATTGTTCATTTGTCTATTCATGTTCTGAACATGAGACCATGATGTTAATGTGCAACCACAGAGTTTTAGCAAATTAGTATTTCATGACATTAATGTTTTTCCTTTGTCTGTGAAATAATGATTTGCTCAGCGATTTGTCGTTGCAAATTGGTTATCATGATCTTTGCTGTATGTAGGATGATTCTTCTTCTTCTTGATAATTGAGTACAGTGGTACCTTGGGATACGAGCAGACCAGCATACAAATTTTTTAAGATATGAGCTGCGACTCGGCCCGTATTTTTGTTTGAGATCTGAGCGAAATTCCATGATACGAGTGGCTGCTGCTAGATGGCGCGTTGGCGCAAAGGTACAGCATTGGCAGCACAACACCTGCATCTCATTCTTTCTCACGTGTTACCCTCAGAATCAAGTCCAATCTCATGCGCTGTACTCCTTCTTGCATCCTTGAAAAAATGTTATAGTAAAAATGTTTTAAACCTATTTAATTTTAATAACATACAGTAATTATCTAAAAAAATTTATAGTAATTTTTTTTTAACTCTTAAACCTATTTAATTTTAATAACATACATACAGTAATTGTTAAATACTGTTAGTATTATTTAGTGCGGACGGAAGGCCCAGACACAGCCTATGATCCGCGTAAGCGAGCGCCGGCCTTGAACATGGATATGAAGACTTAATGCTGCTTCTGAGTGAAAATTTTGTACTGAACTGCAAAGAACTAACCATACTGGCATCCCATTCTTCAGCCAGTTGCTGAATTTCTTGGCAGCAGTCAGATTATGAAGTGAAATGGGAGAAGAGAAATTTTACTGTACAGCGCGCACTACGCATCTGTAATACGCAGTACAGCGCATCGAATTCCCCGCGAATTTAAAATGCTAGAGCGAGAATTCCCCAAAAATTATTTTACATTAATATTTATTTAAATCTGAAATTTAAATATTTTGTTATGCATTGGTGAAGTGTATATATGTGTGTTTATTAATTCAAAACAGTCTTTTTTCATATTTTAGGATGGTTTGGGGATGTTTCACAGGGCTGGAATGGATTAAATCTATTTCAGTTATTTTAAATGGGAAATTAGTTTGATATACGAGGTGATTGACCTACGAGCTCTGACAGAACAAATTAAACTCGTATCTCAAGGTACCACTGTAATCATGAATTCCATACTGTCTTATCTTTGATTATGCTTAAGAGATAATTGTTACTGGTGGTTAGACTGTGTTGAACTTTGAACTCTGACCCCTGGCAGAGCGTAGTGCGTGCCGCGTGGACCAGATCTCAGGGGCGTACGGCTGGTGGGGGGAGCGGACGCGTTTCCTGACCTCCCTCCCCTCCTGTCGCACCGAGAACTATGTCCCGGGACTGCACCTGCTCACCTTTCAGCACCCGCGCAACCACTCACAGCCTGACAAGGTACGTCAGGCCTCATGCGTTGTCCTGAATTTTAACTTTGACCTTTTCGTTTCCCGCTGGCTCACCCCGAATTCCAAATGGTGCCTTAAGTCTTGTGGTCTTCCAAGTCCTCACTCGGGTGACATCAGCAACATGTACATCTGTGGTGTAGGAGTTCTTGAGAGCACAAGTTTTAAAAGTGTTCAAATGGGACAGACTAGACCTGTAGACCTGACTGTGACGATATTGTCTGTTGTTGTTATTGGTGGGGGTATAAACAAATGTCATTATTATTATTAGTAGTAGTAGTATTATTAATAGGTGTTTTAGGACACTAATGTCTGAATAATTGTTCAAGACTTATATCCACTATTCTGCTTGCACAGCTCAAAAATAACCCATGTATTCAGATTAGTAGCAGCTGCCGTTAAAAGGGAATTGTGGGTAATAAGCTGCTGTAGGATCTGCTTTAAAGTGGACCTCACTGACGGTTTTAATAGGGGCATATAGAGGGTGCTTGTGAGCACACTTTAAATGGGCAGAATGAGAAATGGACACCTTTCAGCCTCGTGGTTCTGGCAGGCTTGTTCACTTAAGGACTACAGGACTGCAAGTGTGCCATTTGGGACTGGGGGTTTGTTCTCCCTGCAGTCTCTCTGAAATGTCTCTTTGTTGTTTCATCATCTTTCTACAGTTGTTCTTATTGAACATGTCAGTGTTCCTTTTTTTGTTGTTTTTGTATAAATTGTAATACTTCATGCTTTTCAGTTCTGTTGTCTGTTTGTCTGTTCATTTGTCTATTTTTGTCTATTTCCGTGTCTCGCTCTTCTCCACAGGTGTCCATTCTGAGAAGTACCTCAATCACACTCAACCCCTCCACTGAGATGGATGTCACTCTGCAGTTTCGTGGCTTTATTCACCCTCTATGGGGAGCTCCACCTCCTGCATCCCCTCCACAGGAGACAGTTGCCATGTGGGCCCGAATCCAGAAGATTCACTTCACTGCCCAGATGGCTGCAGGGCCCAACTCTGTACAACTGGTGAGAGGACAACCCTTTCTGATGTTTTAGTGTTTAGCTTCACTGGCATGTTTTTGTAAGCTGTTTTAACTAATTAAATCTCGACTCTTCACTTTTCTTGAGACATCATAGTCTTCTTAGTAAACAAGAACGCAAATCTTGAAACATAATGTTTTTCAGTTAAATATGTTAATCGTGTATAAACTCTTTTTTGGGCTCAGACGGATGTGCTGGGGCGCTGGTCAGCTCAGGAGGAGAAGGAGAGCCGTCTTCTGACTCGGCCAGATGGTTCTCGGCTGTTCCAGAACCTAACACGTGGAAACCGCTACCTAGTACAGGCAGAGGGCTACCTTAACAATTCTGCCTCAGGCCAGACCAGCGAGATGACCCTTATCTGGAATAGAACTGCTTTACCTGGAGGAAGTGTAAGGGCTTTTTTCTTTTGTTTAGGTGTATAATTGTGTATTAGGTTTAATGTATTACGCATATCTTCATGTAATTTGAAGGATAATTTTTATGTTCACGTTCTATTTTAGGAGATCTCGTTCCTGTTCCTGGAACCCTATCGTTCAAACTTCTGTTCTGAGTATCGCTCCTGCTCAGCTTGCCTTTCTGATCAGTCCTGTGGCTGGTGTCCCACCACCAATGTGTGTGCGCTGCGTGCCAATGTCAGTAATGAGCCCTGCTTGGAGCCACAAGGAGGAGAGCGACACCTGCTGCTCAACCCTCAACACTGTACTCTGTGTGAGGAATACAGAGACTGTGCAGCCTGCACTCAGGTACTATAGAGAGATCCACCTGCCAAGACATCCTGCATACAGCTCATCATAAAACATCATAGTGGCACACTGTTTTATGTGGAGGGACAAAATAGTTTTTGTAACTTGTGGCTTCTATAGAAAAGTGGGCAATATGGCTACTACTACATACATTTATTCCATTTCAGGTACAGCTTCTGTACCATGCCAGGGTTTTTATACTCTTATGACAACTGATTTATACAGTAGTTTCAAGTGACAGCTATTATTGATGCCCACATAGGACCCCTACTGTGAATGGCAAATCAATTCCAGCAAGAAAGGCGATTACCTATGCAGCCGACGTGGGAGACTGGAAGGTTCTATCAGGGACCCTATGAGTTGCCCTAAAGTCTGTAACCAGTAAGTGTAATTTGACCTGAATAGATGTTTACTTTCAGTAATTGCTATGAATATTTTTACCGTGCCATTAATCCTTTTCGGTCTATAACAGGAGGATGACATGCGCCGAGTGTCTGTCCAACTCCAGTCAGTGTGCATGGTGCGAGTCAGCCCAGTCTTGTTTTTACTTTGCTGCATACCTCACCAAGTTTCCTTATGGAGAATGCAGAGATTGGTATGACAGGTAAGACACTTTAAACATATTAAGCATTGCCAAAATTATTGGCTTGAAATGCTAGTTAGTTTTTTTGATGTTGATAGACCAAGTAAAAACTGAGATATAATCATTTAAATTTGATGTAAAAATCATATACACACACCCAAAAATGTAGTGAGGCGGGAAGTGTGAGATATCGACAAGGGAGCTGCAGAATGTGGCATAGCCTGCCAATGTTTGAGCTAAGAAGACAAAAAAAGAAACATCACATCTGCTTTTTGGTTGTAAATAACGTTTTTTAATACCATTAAATATACATTCAAATTTAAAATGATTTAAACATTTTCAATAGTTTTTATTGAGCATGTTAAGTGTTTTTGTTTTGTTCCAGTATATTTGCGTTGATGTATATATGTGCTATAAAGGACACCAAACATTGGCAAAGTAAACATTTTAATGTGCTATATGTAGGCAAATCTAAAAATATTAAAAATGGCCATAATAGCGCAAGGCTATTATTAGTGGTTAATAAAAAATAATCAGTTTACAGTAGTGACTGTTCTCAAAGTGACTGTAGTGGAAATTTATGAACTGTAACATTTTGTTTAGAAAACTGCAAGATATATTATACATGTAAACAGGTGCACAGCTTGTAAAAATGATTTGTAATTCTTTTTTACTTCTTTAGCGTTCACTCAGTTCCCCAGTGTAAGCAGTGCTCAGCTTTAGCCACATGCACAGAATGTCTTCAGACATTTCAGTGTGGCTGGTGTGGAGACTACAACAACCCCACTATTGGCAGGTAGGACAGACTCAGACACTTTAAACACAAGAACACATGAGAGGTTTTGGAAACTTCATAAACTTCTGCACTTGTTACACCTATTTTCATATGCTCTGCATATTAATGTGTAGACACACAAGCACCCACAAGAAAAGAGTTGTATTTATAAGTAGTAGAAACAGTCCAAATGGACTTTTTTCTTGTTTCCAGGTTGCAGTGTTCTGTGTTAGAGTAACTTGAGTAACTTAACTGTGTCCAAATTACTTCCCCTCTCTTGCTCCATCTGCTTTTAAGGTGTCTGAAAGGAGACTGGGGAGGATTGAATGATCCATCTGTTACTAACTGCACTGTGGCTGTTGCTGAAGTGAAGGCTACCAGGTAAAACTAGAACTAAAAACTTTACCTTTATATTCTTGGGTTTGGACATCTGTTGGGTATGAATTGAAATTTAGATGGAAAAACCTGTCATTTCAGGGCCAAATGTAATTGTTATATAGAGCTTGTGAAGACTCCAGAGGGTTGAGCTTTAGAAATAAATTCACAATATATCAGCACATCTGAAAATATTTTTTGAATGTCTAAGTTTAGAGCAGATTTAATCAAAACATAAATGTATGACACTCTTAATGTTTTGACACTGTTGGTGCTGAGCTTGTGCTGAACAAAAGCCTGTGTAACACTTTGGAAAATAATTTTAGATGGGTGTAAATTGTAAACAAAAAAAAAATTTAAGGCATGTCATACTACATCAGTGTATGAAATACCATCAGACTCCAGAGGGTTAACGGTTGTGAGTTGAGTATGTCCTTATTATATGAATGATAGTTTGTGTGAGAGGGTGGAAAAAAAGTGCAGCGCTGTGACTCGTGTTGAAAAATGTGCACTCTGCTTTTTTAAGCTTCTCTCACAATAATCTAAAATGTATGTAGTTTCATGCTTTGTATATTTTAAATGTAGACCCTTTAAGGTTTCAAGGATATGTTTTGTTATGAAAAAATGGCTTGAAAACGTCACCTTACCATTTTGAATTAAATTGTGAACACACTTTTTCAAGATATGCAAATTATTGAAGGTCTAGCATTTAGTGGCAGAGAAAGCGGCTATAGAGATACATTATTAGATAGTTATTAGATAATTATTGGATATGAATGAATGAATGAAATTGAATTGAAATCCCCTTTCCCTTATTTAGTCCTGAGCCTCAGACCTTGTCCCCCCCACGACCAATGGAGCTTGAGATGGAGCTGGAGTTTTTGGAGGGGATGGAGGGTGATGGAGATTCTGTGTGGTCCTACCCATCTTGCCCTGATGTGGAGGAGTGCCGACTGGGCCTCCACACCTGTCATCCTTCTGCTACCTGTGTGAACACTCCCACCTCCTATGAGTGTCACTGTGAGAGGGGGTTCACTGGAGATGGAGAGCATTACTGCAATCAGACGTGAGTAATCTCTTATGGCTCTTATAATTAATGTTTTTGTTGTGTGACCAGAACATGTGCAAACAATTATTTATTTATTTTTTTGCAGGTTGCTTTTTTTACATAAAGTGGAGCATTTGTTTAAGCAGTTAAGCACTGCTTAATACAAGCCACCACTCACCTACAGATTTTTTTGTCATTCTCAGCAGTGACACTTATGTTGGTGGCCCATTAGAGGGTTTTGTGTTGGTATGATTGTATTAGCAATAATTAGTATCATTTTTGGGTCAGTATGTTCTGTGACCCCAAATCAGAAAAAGTTTTTTACGTTTACTTTGACTTTTATTCAGTTGTAGACAATATGACCCAGAAATATTTTTGTTTGTCTCATTTCTCATTTGTTAATTTACATCTATTTCTGCATTTCAGGCCTGCAAAACATTCCAACAAAAGTTGAGATGGGGACAATGTAGGGCTAGTAATGAAGTAATAAAAAAGAAAAAAACAATGTGATTTCAGATAGGTGATTGTAACCAGTGGCGGTTTCTGATATGGCCCTGCTCCGCCCCTGAGAGGTTCTGTGAAGCGCCCTTACATTGTTTAGAGCCGGCCGATTGTGGGGAGCGCAGAGGGATTGGTGTAGCAGTTGCGACGGGGAGTTGTTCACCAGCGGTTGGGGTTGGGGGTGGTGCCAAATAGGCTAGGACCGTCACTGGTTGTAACCATGATGTGGTGCAAATACAGTATACATGAAAGACTGAGTTTTTGACAAGTAAAGATTGACAAAGCATCTCCAGTTTGTCAATAAATACATGCAAAAATTATTGAAACATTTAAAAACTATTTTTCTCAAAGAAAGATTAGAAGGGATTTGCATATTTCACTTTTTACAGTTCATAATATCATTAAACAATTCAGGGAATCTGGAGGAATTTTACTGTGTAAAGAGCAAGGTTGCAAACCTAAACTGAACAGCTGTGATTTCTGACCCTAGCTAATAAGGGATTTATTATCAGTCCATCAAACCTTTTTTTTATCCCAGTCCTTGCAATACCGCCTCCCGTATTTCCCCATATACCTGGCATATTAGCTAGTGACTGTTTTCTTTCACCTTTTCTTTCTTTCTATCTATGTCTGTCTGTCTGTCTCTCTCCTTCCCCTTTTCAGGCTATCTTTCCTTATACTGTTATGTTCTCTTTGTTGTTGTTGTATTCAAACTTCTTCAGTGTCGACTTATACATGTCTGCCTGCCGTGTTGAAGTAATATCCAAGGCAACACCCGAATCAATCGAATCAAATTTTTTATTGTTTTTTGCCGGCCGCGGTAACTTTTAAAAGTTTTTTGTATTAACTTATGTTGAATCGTAATGTAAATTATCTATTTTAAACAAGTAACTCCTGGGTATTTATTCCTACCCTATTATATTGAGCCGAATCGTATCGAAATCCTCCTCAATCGAATCGAATCAAATCGGTCTAATTTAAAATAAATTGTTTCTGAATCGTATTGTACCGCATGAATCGAGATACATATCGGATCGTCATTTATTGGACAGATACACACCCCTTGTGTGTATGTATGTATGTATGTATATGTGTGTGTATATATATATATATATATATATATATATACACTGTATTTTTAAAATATTTGCATTTTTCATACTTTCCAACTTTTAGTTTTTTTTTTGTGGTTGTAGCTTACCATAATATAATGACAAATTAAACAAAAAATCATTCAGTTTCTAATGCCATGCATGATTCTCTTTCCTCTCCCCTTAGATGCTATAATGAGTGCCGAGAGGGCCAGTGCAGTGGCAGTCCACGATTTGAATGTGAGTGTTCCCTGGGTTGGACTTCGGACCCAGCTACTTTAGTGCTGAGTGGGGTGGAGTGTGATGTTGACTGTGAGTGTAACTTTCACAGCACCTGCATTACAGCACCTGGTATCTGTGACCACTGCCAAGGTAAAATATTCTGCTGTGTCTTTTGTCTCCTTTATTTTAAATTTTTAGGACAGAAACCTTTGCAAACACATCAGTCCAGAATTCACGAATGTCTTCTTTAATTGAATTTGATGTTTTGTTGACTGACTGCATGAACACTTTGCTCTTGTATCTCATACAGTTGTGTGTAAAACAAAGTACACATTTTTTTACATATCAGGACATAATGAAAAATAATCTTTTTCTTAGAATGTCTAAATTAGGTACATACAACATCAGATGAACACCACCAAGTGACCGATTACACTGTCATTATTTATTCAACGAAAATGCAGAAGCAGTGTTAAGAAGAATAAGTATAGTATTTAATAGGGTAAGTAGCAGCCAGGTGTTGTTAATCAAATGCTCTTGATTAGTTGATCAACAGCACATGTGATCATCTCTGTAAAAGCTGATCAGGAGCATTCAGGAGTGTGTTAATACAAAACCAAGCAGGAAGGCCTTTAACAATTATCTTAGAGAAGCAATTGTTACTGCCCTTCAATCTGGGAAGGGTTAAAAGAAAATTTCCCAACGATTTGAGGTCCCTCATTCTACAGCTAAAAAGATTAACAAATGGAAAACATTCAGATGCAAATCTTCCCAGGAGTGGATCTCACCCCAAGATGCTGTACAGTGCTCAGAGAAATCTCAAAACCCCCAAGAGCTACATTTCAGACTCAACAGGCCTCAGTTATAATGTTAAATGTTCAAGTCCATGCACTTAGATAAACAATACGGCTATTTTGGAAGGCTTGCCAGGAGAAAGCCTCTTCTTTCAGCATGGCTTAAAATTGCATCTGAACAAACCACAAAACTTGCCCTTTGAACCCTTTGCAGTGTCATGGTTGGAAAAACAGCATGTATCTATCATATCAGCACAAACCTGTTATACCAACTGTCATGCATGGTGGTGGAAGGATAGTGATTTGGGCTTGCTTTGCAGTCACAGGACCTGGGCACCTTTCAGACATTGAGCCGACAATGAATTCCTCTGTATACCAAAGTATTCTAGAGTCAAATGTGAGTTGATCTATCCAACAGCTAAAGCGTGGCCAACTTTGGGTCAAGCAACATTACAATAATTCCAAGCACACCAGCAAATGTACAACAGAATGTTTAAAAAAGAAGGGAATGAAGGTGTTGCAATGGCCCAAAAAAGGACCAGATTTTTTTTTATGGTGTCCAGATATGTAATTCCATAGAATTCAAAGACGGTGTACTTTGTTTTTACATGACTATGTTCATCTGTCTTGGTGCAATTTTATCTATAAGTACATACATAAATGACATTCTATCCTTCTCATCCTGCTGTATTTTCTCTTTCTCTCCTTTTGCTGTAGACTGGACAACAGGACCACACTGTGAGCACTGTCGACCAGGTAGCTTTGGTTCTGCACTTGCTGGGGGTGAAGGCTGTGTGCCTTGTCAGTGTAACGGACATGGTGATGCACTACAGGGTTATTGTCACAACCAGACGGGCCAGTGCTACTGTACTCACCACACCCATGGACCACACTGTGAATTCTGCCTGCCTGGCTACTATGGAGACCCCAGGTAAGATTAATTGAGGCTACTTGACATTAGATCTGCATTGAGTTTAAATGTGTTTGCTTAGTAAGATATTCAATATCCAGTATTTCAGTATTGTAGATCGTGCTCCTGCATGATTGGAATAAAAAGCTGTAGCCACAGTTTTCCTTTGTTTGTAATATTGGCAACCCTTGTCTAATACATATCTAATAATAATAATAGTATAATAGTAATAATTAGATCAATCTAGTTTAAGTGTATAATAAAATCTTTTGGCCATAGTTTGTCTTTTGGTGTGATAAAATGTATGTAGAAACTGTTTACACTTGTTAATAGACCTTTCACATTTTTTTAGCAGTTTCTTTTAATGGAAAAGATTATTATCTATCTATCCATCTATCCATGCATCCATCCATCTGATGGAGTTATTTTTAAGATATGTATTTTAAAATAATTATATAACATACTTCACTCTGTTCTAATGTGTTAAAATATACTTTCTCTGTCCTGATGCATCAAAATATTATTTCTCTGTTCTGATGTGTTAAAATAATCTTTCTCTGTCTAACGCTTATGTGAAGGACAGTGTTCTGTGTAAAACTACAAAGTGTTTTTTACTGCACCTCGAGCTGCGAATGTTATCAAAATGGCCTTGAAGCGAAAACAGTGCATGCACTGTCCGGTGTACGATTATGAGTGTGTGTTATGCACTGTGTATGATTAGGTGTGTGTGCGTACAACTGAGGAGGACCAAATGTTGGGTCTTTTCCATAAAGAAGGTTATTTGGGGACAGAATGTTTTGTACCCTTGTGTCCGCCAGGCGGCACAGGTACATCTAGGATGAGGGTGGAGTTTCAAGGTGTGATTTTACGTTATGAGGGTCAGATTGGTCAGTTATCATTTGTGGGGGAAAAAAAATATACGTTGGACCCCTATAAAAGGTCAAGCTAGAGATACTTAGTTTTGGAAATCGGCGCGGGGACGGGACTCAAGGCTAAAATCCATGAAGATTGTCTCTGGATAACATCTGCCTTTCTTGCAAGATTTTCAAACAAGGACCTGCATCTGTTCAACTTCAACGCATCTCAAGACTTTTTATTTCAACTTTGATTTTGTAACTCCAAGTGTTTCTTTTCCATTTTTGCTAAGTTTTATTTATCAGTTAGACAGTAAAGTACATCAGAATGGTTGAGGTTGAGAAGAAGAAAAAAATCAATGTGGGAGATCCCCATTCCCCATTTTTATTTCCCACACATCCATCCCTCCCTCCCTCCCTCCCTCAATTTAAGGCAATTAAAAAATAGTGCTGTTAACGCAAATTATTGTTGTCCCTGCAAGTCATTCATACTTCATGTTGAGACTTGACCCCGCGCGGCATCATTAAGAATAAAGGACTAAAGGCTGCTTTATACTTCCCACATCGAGTGCTGCTCGAAGGCTTGTGTTTGCCTTTTAAAATAATCTTTATTGACATTTTTCACTGTACAGTGGAACCTTGACTTACAAGTTTAATTTGATTTTTGAAGGCGCTCATAACTGTGTGCTCATATCAAATTACATTTCAACATTAAAATGAATTGAAATGCTATTAATCTGTTTCAGCAACACACAAACCACACAAATTGATACATACCAAGTGTTTTAAGTAAAAAGTGCTTTTATAAATAACAAATAATGTATAATAATGTATAATAATAATACATAATAAAAGAGAATGTAAAGAAATAAACAGGTTTATTAAGTGTATTTACATTAAAACTCTTCTTCAGTGACTTTTTCCCCACACTTTCCTCGCTTTCACTTGCATGGCGTTTCAATAAAATCCTGTCCATAGAGCTTTGTTCCTTCCGCCATTTCAAAATGTTTAGAAAATGAATGATAAATGTTTGTTTACACTGCGATAAGGCACTACCTCCTATTCACTTCAGTTTCAGCAGTGACCTCATGCTCGCTAGTGACGGGTTTTTCATTGTTTGACATCCCTAATATATATATATATATATATATATATATATATATATATATATATATATATATATATATCACACACACACACACACACACACACACACGTATCTCATGTCATATAATTATGCTTACTTTGTCTCCTTTAGGAACAATGGTACATGTTTTAGGCAGTGTCAGGGTCGTTCCGTTGTCCTGTCTTCATCTTCCATGGCACTACCCCTCTCATCCTCTCTCGGCTGGCGTGGGACAGGGGGCAGTCACGGTGGTCTCTCACACTGCCTGTGGGTCCTTTCAGTCTCTCAGAACCTAGTACCATGCCTGCCAGGCCAACTTTGCCCACCTGTGGCATTGACCCTGCATCCAGACTCCTACACACAATGCACAGTAAGTGTCCTTACAACCAAGCAAGGCCAACTCTGAATGGGCTGCTCCATTGAAGGACATTTGTGCAAAGAAGCCCTTGACAGTACATTAGAAAATGATGCATCTTTTTTTTTTGTATCATCCAGAACTCATATGTGTATGTGTTTGATGGACTACCGCGCTTTCTGAATAATGGTGTCATGCACTCTGACCATAACCTGATTGGAGCTTTTTGTGGTACAACTCGAAATCAGCCAATCACAGTTGAAGCTACATCTGGTAATTAGTAATCCACATTTGACCCTTGTTTTATGTAGTATAGTAATATATGTGACCCCGCCAGGGAAAACCAGGCCAAAGTCACTGGGCACTCACATTAGCGACAAAACTTAGCCACTCTGTATTATTGCTGTAAATGAAAGATAACAGTCTCAGATATTTACTGTAGTACATATTTTGATCAAAAACAAAACTTAAATTCACAAAAAAGTTGTTTTGAAAAAAAAAGAATGACTTTGACCTGGAAAGAATGACTTTGACCTGGTTTTCCCTGGCGGGGTCACATATAGTAATAAATTGATAGTGATGCTTTTAAACATTTGATTTGATTGATAAAAATTGTATATTCTTTTGGCATCATTTACATGTGCAGGTGTAATCTCCGTCTACTTTGAAGCAAATGTGTCCTCAGCTCATCCTCAGGGTTTTAATGCCTCATTCTGGGTTCGGCGCTGTACTGAGGGAGGTTCTGGGGAAATAACTGATGGCTCACCTAAATGCCAAGGAATGGCTCAGTGTCTAGATGGAATCTGCCAGTGTCCCTTTGGTTATGGTGGGCCGCTCTGTGACCGCCTTATATGCCCAGGAGATTGTGGTGCAGAAGAGGGCCGAGGCATCTGCAACAAGGTGAGAGAAAATTGACCACATCACCTTTTCACAGTACATTAACAGCTCATTAATGTTTTCCAAAGGAAGAAAAAAATCAACCAAAGAATCAAACGTTGCTCAGAGAATTTGCTGTAGCTTAAAAGTCTGGCAAATTTGAATAATTGCTACACTTTTCAGCACATAAACGAACAGCAGTATAGGTGGTACACCGGTATTAAAGTGCCATGTAATTCTAGCATATGGACATTGCTGTGTATTTGTGGTTATGTTTATGTGCCCAAACTAGGTGTGTGTTTATGAACAAGTGCAGATGCTCAAAATGTGTTTTTCTTTTTGTGTGAATGTGTGCAAATAAACTTTCATTAAAGTTGTGTGGTGTTCTGTGATTGCAGACTCTTGGAGTATGTGTGTGTACGGTTGGCTGGGCTGGATCTGACTGTTCCTCCATCTCAGACCAAAACAGCCTGGTCTGGGAGACTCTGTTGGATACACAGCTCACAGCGGTGAGACTTCATCACTTAAATTGAGGTCATCTTAATGAGACACAATGCAGTAAATGAATACCACATTTCCTGTGTTCAGTTAGTGAGGACTGGTTTGAGGCAGTGGGTTGAATGCTGGCTAAACTTGCATACTACATTGTTTTAGATTTTGTGACACAACATTATTTTTATATTTAAAATATTTATACACTTTAAAATATACTTATATTTAAAGTATTGAATGACTTCAAGGTTAATATGTGTTTACTGTATGGTTCTGTGCTTTCTGTTATATTTGATTATTGGTTTGAGCACTTCTATGATTATTAGTTTAGATAAACAACACTTGACATCCATTTTCTTGACTCTCCTACCCACAGAATCCATCACATAGGTTCCTCCACAGAATGGGCCACTCACTTGTTCCAGGACCTCAAGGCACACTGTGGATGTATGGAGGTCTGTCCCTCACAGAAGGAATTCTAGGAAATGTTTACAGGTAACTTCCAGGAAAACATCTTAACATCTTGATCCTGATTGTATCTACTATATTACTGTATTTGTAAACTGAGATTTAATTTGATTGGCTTAGGTACTTTGTGGTTGACCATCGCTGGACTCAAATGCTTACCAGTTCAGTGGAAGAAGGTTCCACCCCCATGCCACGCTACCACCATGCCGCTGCTGTGGTACCCTTTCATGACCATATGCCTGGAGCTCAGACAGTCACTCATCACTTGATGCTTGTTGTGGGTGGAGTCACACATAAGGGTGTTGCTAGTGACACATGGAGCCTCAATCTCAGTAGTCTCGTGTGGAGCAAGTATGAGGTAAGGAGCTCTAGTTACCTTTTCAATAACCATTTTCCTAAAATATGTATTTTTGAGATGTTTTGACCTGTTGACTTTTATTCCCAGAGTTCACTGCTGCCTCCTGTAGCTGGACACACTCTAACAGTGCGTAGGGGATTATCTGTGCTATTGATTGGAGGCTACTCTCCAGAGAATGGGTTCAACCACCACTTATTAGAGTTTAACCCAGAGACTGGCAATTGGTCTGTTGCCCCACACACAGGCACACCACCTACAGGTAAAATCCTGACTCTTCACCATAAGCTCATATATACAAGTTTGAATATATAATAGTCATTTAATTCTTTGTTTTCTTCTGCCTTTAGGGCTGTATGGACATTCCGCAGTCTATCATGAGCAGACTGATGCTGTCTATGTGTTTGGTGGTTATCGTTTCCATGTGGAAGCCGTGGAACCTTCTGGAGAACTATACAGCCTTTACTATCCCAACCTTACCTGGTCTTTACTGGTGCCTTCTCGGGGAAATAAGGTAGCTGAAAACAATCCAAAGGAACTATTTTCTAGCAAGATTTGACATTTCAACCTCAGTCTAATTGTGTCTGCTTTGATATCTCCAGCCGCTTTCACGTTTCTTCCATGCGGCGGCCCTACTGAAAGACACCATGGTCATAGTTGGAGGTCGTACAGGAGCTGAAGATTACAGCAATAGTGTGTACCTCTACCAGATCAACTGCAACACTTGGATTCAACCAGGTAACACACTCCATCCCACACAATCTTTAATATTGCAGGGTTTTATTAAGCAATGTGCAAATTTTTTTTTTTTTTTTTACAAATTTTAGAAAAACTATTGCAGTATAAAATTAAATCACCACATGCATAAAATCTGAGTAAATGATACCGTTTCCATTTTATGCAGTCAGAATAGAGAGATCTGCATTTGCATTTATCATAGTCCCATCCAACATTTTTCTGCAGTCTGAAGAAAGGACTTAAACAATAGAATTAAAAACTATTACTGTGTTATTAAGAATTAAAATAGTATCACAGAATATAATATTGCAATACTTAAATTTAAAGATTTTCTTACATCCCTAGTGTATGTGGCAGAGTATATCATATAACATAGTCATTGCAAATGCTATTGCAGTGACCAAAACTTCCAGGCTTATTCAACTTATTTGTTCCTATTACAAACCGGATTCCAAAAAAGTTGGGACACTGAACAATTGTGAATAAAAACTGAATGCAATGATGTGGAGATGGCAAATGTCAATATTTTATTTGTAATAGAACATAGATGACAGATCAAAAGTTTA
>BRDA01013984.1:5277-15302 GCA_036984385.1 Crenuchus spilurus
GTGTTCTATTCTGAATAAAATATTAGATGTTGGCACCTCCACATCATTGCATTCAGTTTTTATTCACAATTTGTTTAGTGTCCCAACTTTTTTAGGAATCCGGTTTGTACTTAGATGGATGTGTGTGCACATCATACACAGCTTTCTTACAGTGTATGTAACATATTCTAGGTTACCAGCTACTTTAAATGCTGCAGTAGAATCACTTCAATGTTACTATGTGCAGCCATATTTCAGCATGTGCCATCAACTCATCACATTTGTTCAGTCTTATACTGAGTCATAACATCTGCACTTCAGACAAACAGGTTTGGGACTACCTTGCACGGCCCAGGTCAGCTTTTTGCCCGAGCGCAGGCAGGTGGACATGCCGAAGGGGTTGAGGGTGAGCGTCTGGTTCAGCCAGCTGTGAAGCTTCTGGAGCGAGTACGTGTGGCTGAGTTTGGAGTATCCTGCCTGGGCCTGGAATGGCACGCGGCTCAGCAGCCGGTGGATGGGGTGCACAGAGCGCCCCTGGCTGGCCGAGCCCTCAAACAGCAAGCTCAGACATTGCAGAGCTTCAGCTGACAGCTGACTGTCTCGTAACACCTGACCCGAACCGCTCAGCTCGCCTGGATCTGCCAACAGCTCCAACAGCTCAGACAGGTGAGTCTGCACAAAGCTGAGGTGCGCCTGGTCATCCCAGTTCTGACAACACAGAAGAGACATTAAAGCACATAAGTCAAATTTCTATTCACTCCTTAGAACCACCGGAAGTTCCAGACTGCCATTCCAGAAGAATAACTCAGCCAGGTTACATTGCTTTCAGTGCAGTTACTGAATAATACATATTAGGGTATAATTAAAGTCAGTTAAATAGAGAAATTAAATCTTTTAGAGTAAAAAAAACTCAAGCAAAAAGTACACTGCAGAGCTAAAATCAGTATTAGTCAATTTTAACTTTTGAACTTTTATTTTAAACCCATATGTCTGTTACTTTAGTTACATTTACTTCCGAGTGCTGGTGACGGGAGGAAAGGTGATCGTCGATACCGTAGAAAGTACAGAAATGACCATTTCATGGCATGACTAAAGGTGAAAGCTGGTGATAGTCTTAACTGACCTTATTTTGTGAGCTAGTTTTGCTCTCCGAGGAGGAGGACGGGGAGCGGGAGCGAGGGCTCGGCCACTCTTCGCCAATCAGAGAGGTGCGCAGAGAGACACGGTTCAACTGCTGAAGATAGAGGAAGAGCAGGAACTGCAGAGTGTCCAGGAAAAGCTGTGCAAACAACAAACGCACAAAAGTTCAACTGCTTACTCGTACATGGATATAAATACAGTGGAACTTCGGTTTTCATCATTAATTCTTTTTTAAAGTGTCTGATGATAACCAAAACAAATGATAACAAGCAATATGCCCCATAAGACATAATGTAAATCCAATGAATCTGCTCCAGACACTCCGAAATATTAAACAAATACATTTTATATAGAATAAGTATAGTTTTACGTACAGAAGACAATGAGAAGTAAAGACAAAAGACTAATGAAATGGACAAAAGAACATTTAACATCACTCTTACAGGTTTACGCTCTGTTTTAGAGAGTGCTGGTGTGGTTCAAACGCCTTTGTTTTGTACACTTATTCTCTCGGCCGCTATTTTCATGAAGTAGCGTTGCGTACCGTCACTTTAGTGTGACGTGTTTTTGTTTGTTTTGATCAATGAGATAAATGAGAAAACATCGAGCCCCAAAGCCAGAGAAGCGTCGCGCCCCAAAGCCAGAGAAGCGTCGCGCCCCAAAGCCAGAGAAGCGGCGAGCCCCAAAGCCAGAGAAGCGGCGAGCCCCAAAGCCAGAGAAGCGTCGAGCCCCAAAGCCAGAGAAGCGTCGAGCCCCAAAGCCAGAGAAGCGTCGAGCCCCAAAGCCAGAGAAGCGTCGAGCCCCAAAGCCAGAAAAACGGCGAGCCCCAAAGCCAGAGAAATGACCCAGAATGAACAGCGAACATGTGGGTGAGTGACAAATGAGTGGGTGGATGCTTTTTTTTCCGTGAAATTAGCAGCAAGTCACATGGGCACGCCGATGAAAACCGGGCAGAAGAACAATAACTGGGACAAAATTTCTTAGGAAAAAGTTGATAAGCAAATTGCATGATAACCAGGGTAAACGATAACCGAGGTTCCACTGTACAGGGTATTTGGGGAAGCGATTGAATATAGAATATAAAAGCTATTGAATAAAGAATTAAAATTTACACAGTCCCCTTACTCCAAATGTAGTCAATGAGCCAAGACAAGTTTTGTGCACTGGTGTTGTGAGGCTAAAATTAGCCAGTAGCTATGCTACTTCTCCAGGAATTCTCATGATCATGTAGTGTGGGCAGCCCTTATTCAGTGGTGCCCAGGGAGCAGTTAGAGGGTTAGGTGTCTTGCTCAAGCGCACTTCAGTCATGTCATGTTTGGGAATCGAACTGGCAACCTTCCGGTCACAAAACCAGATCCTTACCACTAAGCCATAAACTCTTTTTTTATGCTGAAGTTATTAGGCAACTCACCTTGCTACGCTGCTGGTCAAGTTCTCGGGGGGTCTGGCTCTGAGACACAGCCTCGGCCCACTCCAACTTCTCTTCAGGTGAGCGTTGTACCAGCATGTGAAAAGTTTCAAAGTACAGCCAGGCCAGATCCTCGGCCAGCTGCAGTTTACCGCAGGCAATGTGGCGCCACATGTGCCAGCCCAGCCGGGGGAAACAGCCCTCTCGAGTGCGCACGTAGCAAGCCATCTTGCGCAGGTAATGCATGCTCAGTTTTCCAGGAGGGGCCACCTGCAGCGCCCCCAGCAGGAAGGGCTCTAGACGAGGCCAGACACTGGCAGTGCAGGCATCCATTTCTACGGCAAAGAGATGGAGAGTGAAATTACTCGTGCCCACTCACAAGAATGGGAAAATTAACCTGATTAACAAGTCACGTTAAGGGAATGGCTCAACAAAAACATTTACACAATAAGCTACTGAGCCTAGACGTAACTGACTCGTCCAAAAGTGTCCATAAAATGGGCTACATACCATCAAATTACATTATGCCTTAAAGTTCTGCTATACCATCGATGGATCCCTTGATCATCTTCATTCCTGCATCCTCTAGAAAATCAGACCCAGAAGATCTTTGGAGGATTTGAGGAAAGAGGAAGCTTCCAGAGTGAGAAAGGCCAGATGCAACCTATGCAGGAACTCTTTTTACATTTAAATTTCCCCCTTTTCCCCAAATGAAGAAGTGACAGACTTCAATTTGCTGTCGTTTTGGGCGAGGGGGGAGACTATGTAAATAATGTTTCAGTGAACCATTCCTTTAAAATATGACTGCACTGATAACAAAAGCATAAATGACTTGTGCCATCTGTCTAACCAGAGAAGTGGTACAAATACAAGTACAAAAGGCTTCAATACTCCACGTATTCAAAATAAACATGAATAAAACACCGCTTTTCTAACTACTACCGATACATATATGCTGGGCAACCAATGCGCTCAAAGGAAAGTGCAGGATCCCCAGTTCTGATGGATCGCCTGGCAGATGCCTGAGCCCACCGAAATTACTTAGTAGTGCTGGGGAGAAAGTGACGGCACCGTAGTCTGCTGAGCCACTTGGGGCCCTTAACAGTTATTTCTGTAAGAATGCATCACCAAAACATCTCAAAGCTCACACAGATCTTAAGATCTTAGATTAGTTAGTGCGGTTTAGGACACAGCATGATTCACAACGTATCATAAAAATAAATGAACGCTCACCACCAGGCAGCCACCTCAGACACCTAAACCACATCGACTTGTCTGTGAGACGTTAAAGTCTGGATGTGGTTTGAGTTGTGCCAGCAACTGAAAATGTCGAAACATTTCGATACACAAATCTGAGAAACAGATCTATACCAACTTTCAATACTTTCATAGTACACCAATTTAAGACTGTATTCTGATTGGATTACAGACATTACATTTAAAAAGAACAGCCGTTATTTAAACTGTAAACATGTAGAAATGTGTCTATCAAATATTTTCTGTTAAAAACAATGAGGGTTTCTAGTTTACAGTCAGAGTATTTTAGAACTGAGTACTGTGATACTACACTTGGTATCAGTATCAATGACAAAATTCTGGTATCAGGATAACTCTGTAATAATAGTTCAACTCTGAAAAACAGGCAGATGGACAAATGTCTCGACTGGTGGACAGAGTTGCACAAAAGTATTGAAAATATAAAAACTTTTCAAAAATTACATTTAGCAATCAAGTCTGTACAGTAACTTTCAATACTTTAAAAATTGCCACGCTATTGTTTTGCACTTAAAAAAATTGACTCAACAGACAAATGTATTGAATGGTGGATATTCTGGTCAGAAGAACAAAGAGATACATAAAAAATAAATATACAAAGAGATTAAAAACAAATGAATAAACAAATATAGTTAAAAAAATCAATAAGCAGAAAAATAAATAAACAGGAAAAAAAAAAACAGACAGGAAAATAAATACACCAATAAATAAACAAATAATAAATAGAGGTTAAAAAGAGATAATAAACAATGAACAAACACAGAAAAACAAAAACAAAAAAATCAATAAACAGAGAAATACATAAACATAAATAAGGAGACAAATAACTCAACAGATAAGTAAACAGAGAAAAAAGAAATAAACGAATACATAAACAAAAAATAGAGGTAAAAACAGAGACAAACAAATATAAACAACAAACACACAAAGTCTGAAGCTTTTTTATGAACACAATTTAAACTGCAGTTGCAATATTAGTGCAAATATTATATATATATATATATATATATATATATATATATATATATATATATATATATATATATATATAGTTCTCAAACTATTAAACCCTAATCTGAGATAAACTGAAAAGTGGACATGTGATTTCTGGGCGAACTTTTCCTAAATCTAAAGGTTATTGTGTATATACAGGAAGTGTAGTGTCTCCATGGCAATCCTAACATGTGTAATGCAATTACTGTCTACTATTCACTAAAAATTATAAACAAATAAATGAATAAGTTGCACACAGTAACTCCCGGTTAACTTAGAAGGGAACATTGTTTATATACATCGTCTCTCCACCTCGAACTTACTCATTTAATGCTGTAAACTTTACTTACTCTCAGTCTCCCGTCCGGCTAACAGCGGCTCATTCATACTTCATATAAACCTGAACACTTATAAAAGTGTATTTTTATTTACTCTACAGCGTCATATTCCACTGTATGTGACGGGAAGTGAACCAGCAGGTTAAACTCCTATTTGGCGCCATCACAACAACTCAAATACGTCCTCTCTTCATTTACAGACTTTACAAATTTACAAACTAACGGAACTCTAAATAATAATATTGACACAACCAGCTACACAAACTCTATCTCGCAAGTTTAATTCATATAAACTGAACTGTATAAAACGCCACTAAAATCATCCAGTAAACAACGCTGCATTTCCTCTGAGCCCTGCAGATTTCAAAATAAAAGTCCAAATTGTTTCGCGTGAAGAAATATCTGATCAGAATCAGCTTTATTCGCCAAGCATGTTAGACACACAAGGAATTTGTTGTTAACTCTCTACAATTTACAGACAACACAATATACAGACAAAACAACCTAAACAATGTACAAGTTTGTATAATAAATAAATTTGCATAGTTGCAGAAAGTGAAAATACAGTGCAGGATAAATAATTGAGTGATGTTAAATCTGATGCAAATAAAGTGAAAAAATGCCTGAGCTGTCTGAGGAATACATATGTTTATTTAAAAAGTCTTAATTTGTTTGCGTGAGAGTGAAAATTAAATATTCTCTCATCATTCATAAAATAAAAATAAAAAAGCATTAAAATATTTATGATTATATAAAAATGTATATTAGAAATATACAAATTTCCAACCTTTTCCAAAAGCAATCCTTCATATATAAATATCTGGATATATATATATATATATATATATATATATATATATATATTCATTTAGTTTATTTTGTACCTGTATCGTTTTTTTAAGAATGTCTGCATTATGTATTTTGAAAATGTGAATAAATAAATGCGGAAAACCCCACAATGTTTATTTATTTATTTATTTATGTTGCACCGCCCGCATTCCGTCTATTGATATTATATTAATAAATATTTTTTATGAAGGATTGTTTTTTTACGTGCGGGATTGTGTTTCCATAGCCAATCCTGTAGTGGTATCGAAATCTGTGTTCGGTAGAGTTGCGTCGTTTTCCGCGCATGCGCTGTTGTGTCAGGAAGTCCCCGCAGCCTTTAGACCAGCTGATAGAGCAACAACAGAAGCGCTGGATCGACATTAGTTTCTGTGTTTTACTGCAGGAGAGAGGCCGGTACAGGTAAGTTAGATATACGCTGCCCTGTTAAAACACAGGATATGTGCTATTGACTGGTAATTTAGGGCGTTTTGGACGTGACTAGCATGTTATGGTTGCGGGCCGCTTGTTTTGGGCCGGTGTGATCAGACTCACCTGATCAGTGTTGTTCTAAGCGTCGCTCACACTGCAGGGCTTTACATGCTGAATTATAAACCTTGTCAGATACAGCCTGAGGGTCCAGACGGATCTTCTGTGCTCGACCAGCCCAGTCCGCATCATGACTGTTAAATCTCTGTGACAAACTGTCAAATCATGTCAGTAAAAGACTGTAAATTCTAAAGAGGTTTCTCTGTTTATTTAATGGAGAAATACCGTAAATACACATGTCAGCCAAAACACTACTGTTTACTTCAAATATCTGGAAAAATACATTATTACAGTGATTAAAATTATACCTTAAAGTGTGGAATCAAACCACAATATTAACCATAAACTCAGCCATCTTTTTACTGTAATATTGGGTGAGCACTGTGGTTTTGTGTTTGTCATGTTTGCTCCCAGTGCTGGGGTCTCATGTTGGAGTCTGGGTGGACTTTCCATGTAATAATATACTGTAATCCAGTGTAATAGTATGACAGGCAGTATTGTATTTATTACATTAATATACTGACAAGCACACTTTTACTGAAATACTGTAGGATTTTACAGTGTACTGTACTCTTTTATTCACAATCATATATAAAACAGTTATGAAATACAACATTTACAGTTACCAAAAAGCATTCTGTAATGTCTTTAATGTGAACATACATTTTAACGTGAAATTCTGGGAACAGTGGCCAGTATTTTACTGTAAATGTTACAGTATAGAACGAGATCTCACTACAGAACATCATAGTTTGCTTTTGTATGTCTTTACTTGTGAAGACTCTGGTAATCTGTTGATATTTGCAGAGCACACTAGTCCAAAACAAATTTTTCAGTGTAGATCAAATCTGGAGATTGGGCTGAACATTTGTAACGGTCTCCTAATTTTTGTCAGAGTTGTATGTGTTTTGATGCCAGACTGAGAGACTGGATACAGCCTATTTGTGGAAATGAGCTTTTCTATGGTCAACTCATGCCACCATTTTTCAGGGTTGTAGTGATGCATGTGTTGTTGTTTGATTCCGAGGTCATTTTGGTTTACTAAAATGGCTATAATCTACAGAATTTTAAATATGATTAACTAGAATAACAGTTTTATTTATTTATCATTATTATATACAGTGCAATATGTTTATTTAGACCAAACTGAGGTATTACTGGCTTGACATCATTAGGTTTAATAACATGAGTTTAATTGATGATTCTTTTATATTTTTTATATTGGTGCTGAAATGGAAGAAGACAACAAACTACAAGCACAACCTTTACTAAACTACACTTGTTATGATGAAGCCAGAATACAGCCACTTAGCTTTGTGTTTGTGCTCCCTGCTGCAGTGTTAGGGATTGTCTCACAATTAGCAGAAGAAATGTGAAGTGTTTCAGTGTCTGTAGCCAATGACACTCACATTAAACACACAAAACATCCATGTGACTTACATCATTCATTTTAGACATTTTCATCATTTTATTAAATATTAGTAATAATGTAACACACATGCATCTTCATACATATTCATATATTATTGTCTTTGTTTTATATACAAATATAAAAGAATCATCAATTAAACTCATGTTATTAAACCTAATGATGTCAAATCAGCTTATTAAACTACAGACATTCATTCCTGACTAACTACAAGACTAATTTTTGGAAATAGTTTAGTTATTAATTTTATAATCACTTATATAAATGAAGAACTGTGTTCAGTATTCAGCCAAAATGTTTAACTTTGGTTCCTCCCAGGTTTACATTATCCAGGACACTTATTGTAGTTCTGTAATCTTAATCTTAGTTTGTATCATAACATAGCAGTGTTAAAGTAAAACACAATGAAAAGTTAACAAAAAGAAAAAGATGAGGCTTTTGAATGTGTGTATATGTGCACAGCATAAAAAGTTGAGATGAGGATGTTGACTTAACGTGGTCTAGAATAGCATCTGATGATATTTCCTCTCACTTCTTCCTTTCGGTGGAGGCTGAGGGCCGTTTATTCTGCAGTGCTGAGTGAGCAGAGTGCATCTAATGTAGCCTCCTTCAGTGGACCTGAATTGGGTTTATAAGACTGTTTTGTCTCTTTGCTGTATAGACTGTGTGCTTTTGTTTATATATGTTCAGGTGACTGTACACATGTTCAAGGCAGATACAGTCAAATATCTCACTTCAGTGTCTAATTGAAACCAGCTGTGATATAATAAGATCTGAATTACTACCATTAACAAGCACTTCCACTATTTCTGCTCGTTTTGTTTTAGTTTCAGAGAGTGCGAGCTCAGTTTTGAAGTAACAGGAGCCGGAGAAACGAACGTTGTCTGGTGTTTGGCTTGCTGTGAGGACCCTAAAACCCACCCCCCAACCACCTCTCCTGCACAATGACCACTCGTGCGAGTGGCAGGTCCAACGGGAACCTACCCCAGACCAAGATCTGCCAATTTAAACTTGTTCTGTTAGGAGACATGGCGGTGGGAAAGTCCAGTCTAGTTCTGCGCTTTGTCAAGGGCCAGTTCGACGAGTTTCAGGAAACCACCATCGGAGGTAAGAAACTGAAAGCAGCACCAATGTTGAAGCCTTCATTATTGGCTGGTGTCAATACTGATCTGTCCTTATTTTTAGCCACTACAAGAAGTGGTGGACTTGACCAACATGCAATCCACACAATTGCTTGGGGACCCGGAGATCAGGGGCCCCCTGCTGGTCAAAAGAGGTTGGCAAAAATAAAAAAATAAACTAAACATATAATTGTTTTTGTTGTTCCACACTAAAGAGATACCGTACACCAAAGGTGTAATTTGGGAGTTGGGGTGCTTCTTCTTCTTTTTCCATCCAAAAACATAACGTTCTACGCTGTATTAAAAAGAAACAGGTTGAGCACTAGGACCCAGCAAAAAACGGCCACTCAGTCGGAAGCCTATTTTTCTTTAGACTGCCCACAAGCTCCTCGATTGGCTTTGCCGTTTCTTGCTAGTGTGTCATTGGCCATCCCAGCGGTCACATCATCAAACACTTTGGACTTGCCAATGAGTGTTTTGCGATTTGGCCCGTAATCCATGTTCACCTGACACTGTAAGTTGTTAACGTGTACGTTTGTTCTGCCTGTTTCACATCAGATAGACATATTTTAATGTCAGAGGTTTCATATTAAAATCCATTAACAATAACATTAGAATCTGTGTTTGTGTGTGTGTGTGTGGCTACCAGTCTGTGATAACCATCCATTTACATGCCTCCAAGTTTAACTATTGTCAAAATAATTCTAACTTTCTGCTCATTTTTACTCAAAAATGAGGCATAATTTTATGTAAATGAGGTCAAATTGTAAAATTGGCCATTTGATTATCATGGTGTAACAGAATTGGGTGATCATTTAATATTAAATGATTTTAACAGTTTATTAAAATGTATTCATTAATATTTTATTAATGATTAATCCATCCATCCATCCATTATCAACCGCTTATCCGGGGCCGGGTCGCGGAGGTAGCAGTCTAAGCAGGGAAACCCAAACCTCCCTCTCCCC
>BRDA01013985.1:0-51299 GCA_036984385.1 Crenuchus spilurus
AGAAGATGGATTTCTGGATTGTATAATCATCATGTTTCAAAACAGAAATAAATGTTTCATATATGCAATGATGTGTCGTCATGGAAAATGTTTAATGTGACGGGTGGTGCTTCAGACTGTCTACTGACCAGTGAGCTGTCGTCTTATTTCAGTGTCTCGGTTCACTCTCAGCAGGTGCAGGATCACAGTAACACCATCACAGTCTTTCACCTCCATTTTGTTCTCATTATTCTCAAAGACAGCATTTCTGAGAGCTCCTGCCACAGCATGCTGCAGATCTTCATCTTCAGAGCTCAGAAGCTTCAACAGCTTCGGGATTCCATGCAGGTGGGAAAGCTAAAGAAAGCAAAGAGACAGTCAGTGACTGTAAACCGCTCAAAACACCACCATCGCTCTCATAACTGAGCCAGATCATATTCCATTTTCATAAAAATATATTAATGTGGTGATGCACAGTCAATTTTGTAAAAACACAACACACTTTATTATTTGTAAATACACTGATCAGCCATAACATTAAAACCTGCTTGGTAATATGACAAATACGCTGTTGGTCCTCTGTGTGCCACCAAAATTGATCAGAACCACTGAGTCACAAACTCTACAATACCTCTGAAGGTGAATGTGTCATGGATATTATATTTTATATATATATATATATATATATATATATATATATATATATATATATATATATATATATATATATATATACATACATACATACTCACTCTAATTATATATATGTATGTATGTATGTATGTATGTATGTATGCATACATACATACACACACACACACACACACACACACACACACACAGTGTATATACTGATTTCTTCTTGATATCATATGCGTGTTGTTGTGTTAAAAAATATATAAAATAAAAAAGACCTCTGAATGTGTTCTATAGTGCCTTGGATCAAGATGTTAGCACCAGATCCTTTAAGTCCTGTAAGGAGGAGCTGCCCCATATCTGACTTCTTGTTAAAGCACACTGATACCTGTGGAATTAGAAGACCACTATTGGTAGGTACTGATCACTGTTGATGGACAGCACCCCATAAGCCTTGCAGTTTCAGAGATGCTCTAACCAAGTCATCTTGTCATAACTATAACATACTTGCATATTTTTTTCCAGCATCCAACACTTTGTCTACAATTCTTTTCATCTGTGTGTGGTATTAATGTTGTGACTGATCAGTGTAGGTCAGTTCAGTAGATCTTACTTACCTTTTTCTTAGCATCTGCATTACTGAAGCACTGGTTTTGTATGAACTTTGCAGCAGTCACCTGCATGTCTGTGTTCTCCTGACTGAGTAGCTTCACAGCTGTCTTCAGAGACATCTCTGTACCTTGCTTTCCCCTTCTGTTACACACGCACACAGACAGTTATCACTGGTGACAACATGTTTAATAGTTTAAGTTCAATTCATATTAATTCTTTAAAATAATCCTCACCTAATTCAAGTTCAGAAATGCTACTGAAGTAGAAGAGAATATTTTATAAATATTTAATGACAATAAGTTTCAAATATGTCAATGCAGAATGTGAATACAATGTAGTAAATAATTATGAATAAATGTATTTAAATATTCAATTCCTTGTAAATATATATGGAATGTTAATCAGATATACTGCAAAATGACAATAAAAACTTTATATTCTTTATATCTTTATAAAATGAACATCTATTTTCTATAAGCAGCTGTGTACACTCTGAAGTCTTACTTTATAGAGTTCTTCTTAGCTTCCTGTTTGGCCTCGTGTACTTCAGCCACCGCCTTTGTGTTCATTTCAGTGAACAGCAGTGCGGTAGTCTGTGAAGGCCGTCTGTTTAGGGTCTCCTCTGTCTCCCTCGCATCTTGAACCAGCCACGACAAATCCTGTGATCCATACAGTTCCTCTCCAGGCTGGTTGACAGATCTCTTCATCGTCATTCTGTCCATTAACACCCCACAGTGCTCTGATCTCAGGAGTGGTACATGTGGGCCACTGGGCAAAAAGACGTCATCTAAAGGGTCAACATCATAGGCAGGCTTGTTTGGAGGCTGCAGTGTAGCAGACCGGTTGGACACAAACTGCCGAGTTTTCCAGAGCATCTCGGAGTGAGGGTAGCGCCGTGAAGGAGCAGCTGCATGGAGATGTTCAGCCAAAGACAGGGAGCGCATCACAGGCAGAGTGAAGGCTGCAGAGCTCCAGTGGAAACCATTTCCAGACTGACCATACCTTAAAGTCTTACAGTTCTCATTAATCTGAGAAAGCTCCACACTTGGCCAGTGAGAAATGTCAACCCTCCTCACTGGTCTAATAGACTCTGATGCAAAAGATGAGATCTGTGGCAAAAAAGCATCTTGAACATTTTAAAAAAATGCATTATAACATTTAGAGTGAATGCAAGAACGGCATGCTTTACTATGGGCACCTCTGGTCAAACATTTTTTCCCTGTGAATAGTTAAATATGTAGAAGATGAACAGATGCCCAAGTTGAAGAAAAAAAAAACCCATTGATTTATATATTCTAAGTTTTTGGGTAAAAAGGAAAGGAGCACCATGTAAAACTAGAAAAGTGTATTTCCTGAAGGAAACACAGGATGTTGCGCATTGCTAACATGGCTCACATGCTAAACTAGAACACCACTAGAGCACCATGTAAAACTAGAAAAGTGTATTTCCTGAAGGAAACGCAGGATGTTGCGCATTGCTAACATGGCTCACATGCTAAGGTATCCCAGTTGGTTTGCTGTGGTATCTGAAGTGGCTGCTAAGGTGTTGCTATGGAATTCATGGTGGTTACTAAGGTGTTGCTATGGTATCCCTGGTAGTTGCAAAGTTGTGTTGCTATAGTATCTGAGGTGGTTGCTATGGTTGCGTGTCATACGGCCACTGCCGCTTTTCAAATTATCGCTGATACACCATCACTGGGGAGCCAATGCACTCGGAGGAAAGGGCAGGATTCCTAGCTCCAAATGGACCAATCAATAGACGCCTGAGCCAGCGGACATTGCAATGTCAGAGGGATAGGGAGAGAGAGTGCCATCTACCCACACAGCGAGAGCACTGCCAATTTTTGCTCTTGGCTGTTGATGGCAAACAGCATGACCCGGATTCGAACTTGTGATCCTCTGGTCATAGTGTCAGCGTTTTAGCCTGCTGAGCCACTCGGTGCCCCCTCAGGTCCACTTTTACTCACTTAACTCTTCTCAGTAACAGACCAGGGGAGCCCTTTAATATGCATTAATGCAACAAGATTAGCAGTCATTTAGACCATTCCTATTGATTAATTTAACATGAACTGCATATTTTAATAGTGTAAATACAATCCAGGGGTGCAGTTACAAGGTTTTGATATGACAGTGATATGAATTTTAAAAGAAAAAGGTTGTACCTTTACTGGGCCACTTTTGATTGGTGTAGTAGTTGTAGGCAGGTAACTGGACAGACTGCCTGAGAGACACAGAATCAACTGAGCATCAAAAAACAGTTCAATGAGTACTGTGAGTCACAATGATTTGTACATTATTTTTGTTTACTACCTATTCTCCTGCTTTGACACACACTTAATAATGAATGGGGGGGGGTAACGATGTAGAATTAAACTTCCTCATAAAAGTCGCTTAGGTGTTTTTATATGTGAGTGGTAGAATTCAAAAACATAACTCAGTGAAACTGCTCTCATGACATTTAAATTATGTCTATTTCCTCTTTGACTGACCTATTTACAGACTTATCACAACAAGAACAAAAGATCTAAGAAAAAACAACAATAGAAATGAAGTTTAGGCTGAAATGGTCTAAATCTGTACTAAACAGTCCAGTGTAGGCGAGACTCCCTGATGTGACTACCTGTGACTGCTGGACGCTTTCCTTTCCGGGACAGAGTGAGCTGCACTTGCTGCTCTACTCGGCGGTGCCGATGAGACCCAGAGTGAGAGTCCGGCCGAGAAAACAGGTCTTCTGACGGTAAAGCCAGGCTAGAATCATCGGGTTTAGCCGAGCCGTGAAGAGACAACACCGTCCTCACGTACAGAGACTCGTCCGCTGCCATAATCTCCACGTTTCTGTGAGAAAGCTCGGTCAAAAACTAGCCAGTCTTTGTACGTCAGGTGCTTCTTTTTCCTTTTTTTCCTTTTGGGCGTGACTACTGTTCCCACGGGAGGGCGTGGTTAGTGGGATAACTAGATGGTTACTGAGGTAACAAAGGGTGTGGTTTCCACGTAGCGTCGCTTTGCAGATGCTATAGAAGTTCTTCCAGTCGATCAATACATGTGGGCGGGGCTTTTTTTGTCAAAACATCAATAAGCAATGAATATGAATTAGGAAAATAATGAATATCAAACAAAAACAATAATAAAGTAAATAAATAAACAATTAAATAACAAAACGATCGTAAAAATATAAATATGATAATAATGTGAATAAATACAACTTTTCTCTTTTCAGTTTTAACAAGAGACTTACTCATACAACCTTTTATTTGGGGTTCATTACTCAGCATGTGTGAATATAATATTTCCCATAAGAGTAAAGAGTTTTATACACCATTCAAATGTTTACAGCTTTAAAAAAAATGAAAACCCCACCACAGAGTCTGTAAAATCTGTCATGTTGAAAGTTAAAAAGATTATAAGCACAACCTCTGTCCACAAAGCCAGAACTAACTCACATTTAAAGAATAAACAGGGGTGGGTAGAGCTGTCCAAACTGCACTTACAGACAATAAACATTTGTGCAAAATAATAGTAGTTCCCCAAAAGGAGTATGAACATAAAAGTTCAAAAGTCCTTCAAGAACGTCTTAGTACACTTAGCATGTACTAGCATAGAATCTACAACCCAAGATCAGAAAAATGCAACAAAAAGTCAGTGTTTCTTACATTTACTTTGATTTTATTTCAATGCAGAGAGTATGAACCAAAGATATTTCATGTTGTGTTTGATAAAATTCATTTTAATTTGTTAAAATACATCCATTCCTGCATTTCAGGCCTGCAACACATTCCACAAAAAGGTCAGATGGGGCAATTTAGTCATTTAGATGACTTGGTTATCCATAAAATTCTGAGTCTGTGAGGAGTAAAGATGGGCAGAGGATCTCCGGTATGTCATCATATGCATGAAAAAACTATTGAAATGTTTTTAAAACATGTTTGGAAGGGAGTTGCTTATTTCTCCATTTACAGCACAATATCATTAAAGGCACAGTATGTAATATTTTGGGTTATTTTTTAGCAGAAGTTAAGATAATCACAAATAAAAATGATTAAAAACACATCTAATCATTATAAACTAAGAAGTTGTTTGATTATTTTACCTTAGAATAAGCTTCTTATATCTACATTGGTCACGGGTCGAACACCGACTGAGGCCGCCATGTTGCATCGCCATGTTTTTACAGTAGTTCGAAAAGGACAAACGAGGCTAGCGAACTGAAACCGTGTTGTAATGACAAATTGGCCACTCAAATGTGATGGTGCTATAGCTTTGTTTTACCCTTGCCTGACATAAAACAGGAGAAGAAGAAGAAATACACATATACCTCAATAAGAAGAAATACACGGAGGAGAAGCAAGAATAAAGGTTTTTTGGTTTATTTGCTAAGATGGCGGAACATTTTTATGCTCGTCAAGATTCTTATGCTTGCCTCAGAGCAGTGGCTGTTTACCAACACACAGTTTGTACACCAACCTTCACTGACGTAGATTATTAAGCCGCTCCCTCTGGTTTTCCCCAGACTGCTGGTTACGGTCCGCTCGGAAGAGCTGCCGGCCGGTGAGCTGGAAGGCCAAGTCCGGCATGCTCTGGTTCAGCCATGTTTCTGTGAGACAAATCACCACGCAGTTCCTCATCTCCTCAGAAACATTCATCCTCAGCCGCAGGAGGTCCAGCTTGTTGTCCAGAGAGCGGACGTTGGAGAGGAAAAGAGATGGAATCGGGGGACAATTAGCGTTAGCCTGGCTAGCACGCAGCCCCGTTTACCCCTCTTCTGCCACCGGTCTCGTCTCCTCCTCCCGGCCTGTGTTCCACTCCAGCGGGCCGGTGTCCAGAGAAGCCGTAGTCTGCCCAGCTCAGCCTGAACGGTATTATCCAAAGTTGCTGCTCCTGTGGCTAAACTGTCTCTTATCTGAATGAATTCGGTTCTCGGTTCGGCTGTAACTCAGCCACCTAGGGCACGTGAATTCAGTATCAGAACTGACGTAAACTGACATAAAAACTACTAACTGCCAACTGCGCACCGCCGTCTTGCCATGAAACTTTACTTGAAGTGCAGAAAATATGTTTCATCTGCATTGTAGCTATGATAATTTTACATATTACATTTCCTAAATTTCTAATTAAAATTAATTTTACCACTTGACATATCACTAGCTCTATAGCTGTTATTAGACATCACGTTCGGGAGTATCAAAGATTTGACACCTTACGGCCACCGTAGAGACTTTGTGTTTGGAGGGGGGGGCTGTGGAAATAGTTTTCAGTTGGTTGCAATATGGAAACTAAACCACTAGATGTTGCTGGAAACTACATACTGTGCCTTTAAATGATTCAAGGAATCTGGAGGAATTTCAGCGCATAAAGGGCAAAGGCAAAAGCCTAATCTGAATCTTTTTGGAAGAATTGGATGCTGTGTGCTCCAGACCAAAGATGGATGCTGTTATTAGCAACATGTCTAAAAGCCAGAGTCTATCATATGGCGATGTATCAGTGCCCTGGACAAAGATAATTTACATTTCTGAAAAGTGCAGTGAGATTTTACAGCAACATATGCTGCCTTCAAGACCTTTTCCAGAGATATCCATGCATTTTTTGCAAGATGCAAAAGTGCAAAACCATATGCTACACACATTACAAAGGCATGTCTGCAGAAGAAGTGGTTATGGGCACTAGACCAGCCTGCCTGCAGACCTGATCTGTTCCCAGTAGAGGATTTGTGGAGAAATTTGAAATGAAAAATGTGAAAATGGGAACCCTAGTGCTACACACCTTAAGACATGTTTGCAGGATGAATTGGAAAAAGAAACACCTGAAACACTTCATCACTTGGTATCCTCATTGTGAGAAGGAATGGCATCATTACAAAGTGGTAAATGCTTTACCGTGCAAACTTCATTTTGAAATGTGTTGCAGGCCTGAAATGCATGAATGTATGTATATTAACAAATTAAACAAAGTTGACAAGACAAAACATGAAATATCTTGAGTTTATTCTGTTTGCAAAGAAATGAAAGGCAAAGTAAGAAATGCTGCAGGTATTTTTTTATTTATATTTTCCAGACTGTCCCAACTTTTTCTGATTTGGGGTTGTAAGTTTTGTTATACACTCATCTTTTTGAAATAATTTTGTTCAAATTAAAATCTAAAACTGGAGGGTTTTTGACAGCAAAGAAGCTCAGATGCTTGTAGCGTGTCTAAATTATACTTATCATCTGTAGAACTATCTGAATATTGCTGGCCAACTGTTAACTGAGGGAATTGTAATAGCAAGATTTTGACCAGTAAGAGGCACTGTGGAACAACACAAATACACCACACACTGGAGCCTCAGAGCAACTAAATAAGACTGTATCTTCAATGCTACAATAACATTACCTCTGATACCTGTGGAATGCAGATCCTGCCCGTAGCCTGTTTTCCAAAAGCTCTAAGTGGTCATTTGAAATATATGTGGACTTTCTCACTTTCTCAATACTGTTTTATGTGACTTCCAACTTACTGCTATTAAATAGATATTTCTTGGTGAATTACTGATTTCTTATCTGACTTTTATGGTACGGTCTATCATCATTGGTTAGTATGGTCATTATGGATCAGTGTGATCATAATTGGTTAGTATTGTCATCATTGGTTAGTATGGTCATTATCAATCAGGATACCTATTAGTCAGTGTGCTTAGTGTCAGTCATGTGATCATTACTGGTCAGTATAGTCATCATCAGTCAGTATGGACATAATGACTGAACAGTTTTATGGTGTTATGATCAGTTACATTTATTTTTTTTGCTTGTGTATGTGGCTGCACAGATTTGGGCCTTTGCTACTGGACACTGTTTTAGAACATCACAATAAATGAGATTAGAAATCAGATGGAGACTGCCTACTTAATATGTGTAGACACGATAAATATTGTATGAGCAATGCTATAAGTCTGCGCTGGGTCTAGGAGCAGAATATGGATCGGAGCAGAAAATGAACAAAAGGTTTTTGCACTGTGCATCGAAAACAATGAAAGCCTATTGCATATACGCGAGCGTTGATTGGATGAGATGCCTTTAAAGGGGCCGCGCTCTCTCCTGCTGATTGGCTGAGGCTCTTCGGGTCCAGTCGTCAGTGTGCGGGTCGGAGTTGCCTGTCAGTGAACGCAAAGGATCTGGATGAGATAGTACCGAGGGTCAGTTAGCGTTTGGTTGTTGCTCAACTCCTCAGTTAATGTTTCGACGTGGACGTGGTCTGAGTTACTCTGTTTGACCGTCACCGCTCGGACATGGGCCTGTTCTGGTTGTAGTATCACTGATAGTGTATCAGCGGCGGACACAGCGGATCCCTAACGCCGAGATGAGCGCGGGTCCGGCGGGCTGTGGGTCGGCGCCCCACCGCTTCGCCCACTACTTCGTGATCTGTGGATTAGACAATGAGACGGGCCTGGAGCCCGACGCTTTAGCCGGTAAGAAACACCAATATAACGGCTAATTAACAGTACGAGTATTGACAACAAAACGTCAAATTTTTCTGTTAAACGGGAGATAACGTTTACAAGTTATATAAATACACCAGTGACCTCAGTAATCAGGTTATTACACAATATTAGTACTGGTTAATTTTTCAGTATTAATGTGATTTATTACGATGAATTGATGTACAGCTCTGAATATATCTGTTCGAGACGACTTAGAAAACAGGAAATCTCGCGATATTACGTCCAAGTTAAAAACCTCGTTACACACACTAATGCATGCATGCATACAAATACACACACACCTACATATATGCATATATACACACACGCGCGCGCATGCATACATACAAACATATAAACACATCTACATATGCATACACACACACACACACACACACACACACACACATCTACATATATGCATACACACACACATGCATACATACAAACGCATACAAACACATGCATACACGCATGCATGCATACAGACGCATACATACACACACACATGCATACATACAAATATATATATATATATATATATATATATATATATATATATATATATATATATATATATATATATACACACACACACACACACACACACACACACACACACAGACCTCTACCTAGATGCATACATACACACTCTCACACACATGCATGCATACATACACACACATGCATACATAGAAACATATACACACACATCTACATGTATGCATACATACACACTCTCACACACCTACATATATGCATACACGCACATACATACACATATGCATGCATGGATGCATACATACATACACCTATACACATGCATGCATACACATACGCATGCATACACACATGTACACCTTATAATAAAAATGATCTTTCCTTATCAACAGTACTGCACACTATATATTCTGGTACTGGAGGCACCGTCTTGTGTGTTGTTTGAAGATTGATGGTTTGAAGCTGATTATTACAAACATCACTGTTTTCTTTCCATGCAGTTTAGTTTATTAAAATGGTCTGCATTGATCAATAACTCTGTTTGATGTGTTTGAAGCCTAATTTTATAGCAGTTCAAGGAAATTATGGTGTTTGGGATAACATTTTCAGGAACTGAAATTGACTGAATGTGTTGTCTTGATGTACACACAGAGTAATGCACAGGATCGAAAGGATGATTCACCTAGAAATGACACACCCCACTTACCTCAGATGTAGCTGATCAATCAAGACATGTTTGGAGTTCAAATTTTTGCTTCAGTACAGTTTACAACTGGAACCGTGAAGCTAACGTTGCTAACAAACACTAGAACTCAATAGTCACCGAAATAAAAATGCAAAAATACATCACCAAAACATCTCTGACTCTCTGTAACCAGATCTTAATGAAGGTCTCGCAGACTAGTTTAGGACACAGTAACAGTATGACTTACTATATGCTCTAAAAATGAAAAACTTCACTGCTACAGGTGCCGATGACCGAAGCTTCTGTTATTTTTCTAAAGCTCACGTTAAATCATACCGTGTCCTCCGACATATCAACTAGACTGTGACCTGGATGTAGTTTGAGTTGGAGAGATTTTGCTGTACTTTGACAAAAGACGAGGCTGTACAGGTGACAGTTCAGGGATTTGTAGGCGATATTTTGCCTCATTCAAGTTTTTGTCTTACGTTTACTCTTTTTTTTTTTTTTTTTTAAAGTAATATAAGTACTATAATATAGAACTGAAAAACTCTTTAACCAATTGTTTTAGTTAAAACATGTCGGCACTCAAAGGCATAAATAGATTGTGGTTTTACTGAAGAACAAATCCCAAATAAGAAACACAGGCTTAAAAGTGCATTTTAAGGTGGAATTTCTCCTTATTTATAGTTGTTGAAAGAGGCTCTGTGCCCTCACCGTTCCAGTTCTAAGCTAAAGAAACAAAACTTGTACTCTGAGCATGTCTAAACATGCTGATTGACTACACCTGAGGTGCACCTGGTTCTTTTACATGGATGTAAACAGGTGTGCATGTGTGTATACTACTGTATTTTGGCGGCACGGTGGCTTAGTGGTTAGCACGTTTGCCTCTCAGCGCTGAGGTCTTGGGTTCGAGTCCGTATCTGAGCGGAGTTTCCATGTTCTCCCCGTGTCTGCGTGGGTTTCTTCCGGGGTCTCCGGTTTCCTCCCACAGTCCAAAAAAACATGGAGATCAGGTGGATTGGATACTCTAAAATTACCCTGGTTTGAGTGTGTGTGTGTGCGTGTGTGTGCGTGTGTGTGCGTGTGTGTGCGTGAGTGAGAGTACGCTGTGCGCGATTGGCTGCCGCTTCTCACCGGTGTGTGTAAATAGAGTGTGTTGATTGTAAAGTGTCCTTGGGTGTCTAGAAAGGCGCTATATAAGTATAATGTGTATGTATGTATATTTTGATCATTTTAAAGAGCTTGAGGTCAGGCATGGTTTTGAAAGGAGTCCCGTTGTCTTTCTATATTCCTCTGTGGACACCAGATTTAGAACTCGCTCCCTGTCTCCTGTCCTGTTTGGCTCGGTTTGTACAGGCCCAGGAATTGTCTGACTCTTTATAAATCCTGACACAGTTTGAAGACTTAACTGTATGAGAGCCAGCATTGTACTGCCATCCTCATGCTGTTTGTTTGGGTGAGGTCATTATGTAGGCTGTACTTAAGTGTAGGAAAGTCTGTGCGGAGGCAACTGCAGACTATGGAACCAACTATTTTAGGTCCTTTTCAAATGCCAGTAGGCCATTGTTTGTGCGTATTTTGTATCATTTCTGAGTTTGGTTTAAACCGGTGATGTAATGAGTTAGGCTAACAAGAGTTTCTGTATAAGGATGTGTGTTGTCTGGGTGTTCAGAAGCGAGACCGTAAAGTTTTGATGTTGATTGTGAATGTGTTCAGGGACTGATGTATCTCGGATTAAGTGGATAAATGCACAGTGACCGTGTACTAATACTGCTTCTGTTGCACGGATGTACACTGTCTGCTCATGAATGGGTAACATACATTGCTTTTCAGATACTTTATACTTGGAGGATGCTGGAAGCAATACCATCTATTCCACTTGTGTATCACACATTTTATTTAGGTCTTTATTGAATTCTGTCTTTTTTTATTGGCTATATTTTGCATACAAAGTCACAAAAAGCACAAGGGCTTATTACTTTATGTGAAAATACACCTGGCCAAATGAACAGTTGTGATTCTCACTTGAGCCTGAAGTGACCTAGATGATAGTGCCACAGTGAGATTAGATCTTCAGACCAAGGCAGAATTGCTGAGCAGCTCAGATAAAGTTACAGCTTGTTGAAGAGCTCTCTTGCCGGCTAGTTTGATCTCAAAAGTGCAAAGATATGCTGCTGTGGCCAACTGAGATGAATAACTCTCAGGCCTTGTGGGGCTTTTTTTTGGTTTCTGCTGGCACTTTAGCAACAGTCCACACCTGCGGTTCGTCTTCATGGTGGGAAAGAAGAGACCTCTCATTCCTCACTCATCAACCTCTAATCATAAACTGGCTCAAATTTCAAAGACATGACTAGGTGTAACTGGGGCTGAGCATTGACAGAAACTTCATGATATGGTGTGTATTACAAATTGGCAAAAAATGGCTGAAGATATTTTTGGCCTTCTATTAGAATTTAGGTTTTCAAAGTGAAGAGTTATGTTTTATGAGCCTTTTCTCATAAGAATATCAGTATTTGCTCTTCAGTGGGATAAACTCATTTAGAGATGCATGAGTTATCAATAGTTTGATGCTTTTTCGATATTATGACGCTTCAAACGATTTGATTCTGTAATACTCGATGAGCGACACGCAAGTCAACGTCCTAAAGTTAAGTTAATATTGGACATTCGTTTGATATTCGTAGTTCCACTGTTCCTCATGTAACGCTCCGAAGCCGGTCTTACTTTAGACTTTCAGCTCCAACCCAGATAGTAGCCTTTGAGGGCAGGTGAAATGGGAAGCACATGTGATTCAGACACTCGTACACACTTTGACTGTATTCACTTGTTCATTTATTAATTCAGACATGAACAAAATAAAGCATCCCAAGCTTGTTGGAGGCGTTACTTTCAGGACTAAAACGGTGAAATAAAAGATGGGTCCAGTGGTCTTGGTGGTACATAACACTCTTGCTGGTTCTCTCCATTGTGAGAGAGAGTGAGAGAGAGACGAAGACGACAAACTACAACCACAAAATGTACTAAAATTCACATGTTATGATGAATCAATCAATCAAAATTTATTTATATAGTGCTTTTTACAATGGGCATTGTCACAAAGCAGCTTTACATATTTAACATCAAACAAACTGAATCTAAGCCCGATGTGAGCAAGCCGAAGGCAACAGTGGCAAGGAAAAACTCCCTCAAGGCTGAAGGAAGAAACCTTGGGAGGAACCAGACTCACAAAGGGGATCCATCCTCTTCTGATCAAACTACAGACACAGATTTACATACTTAGTTAAATCTGACATGAAGTCTGGACTCAGGATCTTGGCTTTCTGTTCGCTCTGGTTTAGTGTTAAATAAACAATTTAATTTCAGACAAAGGAATTACTTCATATTTTTGTTATTTTTGCCAAAGTATCGTTTTGGTATTGAGAATCGCTATACTACGATCAAAATTGTGGTATTGTGACAATCCTACTGGCATTTAAAATTCCTAAAGGAAAAATGTGTTGCTTGTTTAAATTACTTCAAAGTGCTACATGGAAGGCAAGAAGCAGGTGACCATTTTTTTTATTTAATGGAAGTTGTGAATAAGAGTTCTAAATTTTCCAACTTTAAATTTATAACTGATCATTAGTCCAAAATATCCCTTATTAAGGTCATCGATTACTAATAGGTATTGGCCTGGAAAAAATACATCAGTTGACCCCTACTTAGTATGTACAGGATATCCCGTTTGCTTCTTTACCGTGAATAACTAAAGCTAATGGAAATATGTTGACACAATTTGGATTAAATATACCCCAGTCTGTGTGAAACACTGACATCCGTCATTACAGTGCAGGTAGATGGGTGTTAGTTTTTGATGATTAATATTCTTGGCTGTAGGAGTAGAGGCCGGTGCCTGTCCAGCTGTCTCCATCAGTTACCTGCCATTGCAGTGACACATTAAATCCCTCAGTTATCCTCATGGACACAGCACGGGATGTTGTTGTTTTTTTTTCTCACCCTGAGAATTGTGCAGTGATCTGTGTATAATGTATCAGTGCACAGTATGGGAGGAAGTGTTCATAATGTGAATGTACTGGTTAAAAACACTCAATTCAGAAGATGCTTCAGAAGAAATCTGCCAAATAAGCATCTGTCCATGCATACAGCATCACCACCTAATCAGGAGAAAAGAAGTGCATGCTGGACATTTTCAGCACATGTTGTAAACATCGGTCTTTTTTTTCCACACAGTGAGGTATGTTTAATCCAAATTTCCTCAACATGTCTTCATTAGTATTAGTTATTAACGATATTTGTGTACCGAAGCCAACGGGACAGCCTGTATAATGCAGGCCTAACTGGATCTGAAAAGAGTTTCCAGTAAAACCACTTATGAAAAGGACCACGAGAGCATAAAGGAGAGGGAGATGGATTTTCCCAGTCTGCTGTGATGTATTTGTAGCTGAGTAGAGGGCTGTGTTTCCCCTCTCATTGTTAAGACCAGAGACACGCACTTCCTGTTGATCACCTCTGCATGTTTCAGCATGAATGAATACACAGTTGTCCAATCCCAGAGGACTTCCATGCACACTGTAGCTATATTCCCTGCCAGCTCTTTACCTTAGAATCCAGAAATCATTTCTTTGGTTGGTTTAGATGGATGCCGTGTTTAATGTAACGTGGGTATGACGGGTAGAGCTTAATATGTGTACAAATTTAATCACAGGGAAGTATCCCTGTTTTTTCTTTTTTTTTTTTTTTTTTTTCCCCCCTCCCTCTTTTGACTGTTATGTCACAAAATAAGCTCAGCTGATTGAGTTTCTCAACAGTCTTTACTAAACTGCTCATTACCAATCTGGCTTAATTTGTATGAGGAATTTGGATAGTCACCAGCTAAGCATAGTTAGCAGTAGCTTAAGCCGCTACCAACCACTACTAATGCATTAAATTCTTAAGCAGAGATGCTGGTGTTGTCATTTTGTTGGATCTGCTAGCTGATGTACTTGATCCACGATGTTGTGATTATATAATGAGGTAATGAGCATGTTTAATTGTAGTGTCAGAGCAGGGCAAACACCAAATAGTGCAGGAATTCGGCACCCCTGGCCTAAACAATCCTCAGGTGGTTAGTGGGGTAATGGTAAATGGTTTGAGGTGTTGGTAGGTCCCACACAATAGCTCGAGGGTTAGTAGTGCATTTTTATCAAAATACAAGTGGGGGCACCAAATATTGTATGCCATTCATTGTCTATGGGAATTTTGCTTTGCCATGAACAGTCAGTAATTTTTACAAAAAGAAGCCGAGCCAAATAAAAACTGCTTGTCTTGAGATGGTGAGTTTGCTTTAAGTGAAAGTCTCAGTTTCATCATTTAATTAAACAGGGACAAGCTTTTTCATGCCTACTTAAGCTCATCCCTCAGCCTGCCCTGAAGCAGTTTAGCTGTCTCAGTGATTCATGTTTGGATAACAATGTTTTACATTATGGATAACGCTGAATAAAAAATGAAATATTCATAGCAAGTCTTACTCCACTGGATTTGGGCAGCTGTTTAGATCAGGTGTAGATGACCGTCATGTCATTGCCCTCTCTGCCTTATCTCTACTCCTTTCTCACTCCCTCTGCCCCCCCCAAATTTTATCAATCATCCTGTAGACTGCACTTTATTTTCTAATCTAACTTCTCCCATTTAAAAAAAATAGACTTTTATAGACTGGTTCAGCATCTTGTAGATACACCCAATATGGTGGTGTGTGTGTGTGTGTGTGTGTGTGTGTGTGTGTGTGTGTGTGTGTGTGTGTGTGTGTGTGTGTGTGATTTTTATTTTTTTTTATTTTTTTTTTTTTTTAAAGCTGTCTAAAGCTCAAAACATATTATTTTAAGAATGAATGAAGACTGATATGCATTATAAGTTGAATGAATCAGTTCTTGTTTACTAATAAGCAGTATAAGTAGATCTCTGTATAAACAATCACACTAGATTGTTGACCGCAAATTGGGTGCACATCTGTTCACTATTTTTACAGCTAAGGGCATTAAGGTTTTGTTTTTCGAGTTTCACTTTCAAGGTTTGAGTTTCATAGCTCTGCACCATGAAACAGTCAAATCCTGCTTTACAAAATACAAGCTTATAATGTATCATCAAAAAAAAAAAAAAACATGACCAAAAATATCCTTTTTCAGGTGACGATGGTGTGAACCATTACAACTACTTCGGCTAGTACATCTCAAAAGTTTTAACTGTGAAAGTTTACTGTTCATAATTTAATTCAAACGGTAAACTGTCATATATGATCTATTCCTTATACAAGTTGACATTTCAAGCTTTTTCTGTTTTACTGTTAATCAGTTTGGCTTAAAATCCAGAATCTCTTTTTGGGTTTGAGTAAATCATTATGCAGACATTATCGACATTAAAACAACATAGGCTTGAAATGTCACTTTATATATGATTAAATATGATTGTTTAATTTTTAAATTAAATTATGAACAATTAACTTTTTCATGATATTCTATTTTTTGGAGATGGACTTGTAACTCCAATTATCCTAGAATACTATATGAACATTAATTCCCTTTATTATTAGTGTAGACGGCCCATGTTTTCCTCTCTGTTTCAAATGTCAACGCGTTCAGTATCTTTTTATTTACTTATCTAGAACAGGGTCATTGTGCCATGTGACTGAGCATTATAAAAGACTGCGTTTCTCATGCAGCCTGGCCCAGATGTCAGCTGGTTTTGTTTTCAGTGTCGTCATCACTTCTTTGTCCATTTAGTTCTCAGATTCTCTTCACTTCCCAAAGTCTGCTCTGCTTATAGAGGGTAAAGTAACACTTGAGAATGTGTGGAATGCATGTGTTGACCTGCTTGAGAAAACCTCTGCTGAGCAGCCAGACCAGCAGTGAAGAATGGACGTTTTCCATGAAAAATAGTGGACCAAGATCTTTTCAGTGCTGTTCTAGATTTGAGTCTAACGCCCAAGAGACATGGGCCAGGTTTCTGGTGTTTTTTTACATGCTTTTGTTTTGGGTTTTTAGTGACCTAATCAAGGACTGTCTTGAACTTTTTTTTTTTTTTATTTATTTATTTTTTTAATAACACACGTGCAGTCATAAATAAAAAAAAAACTATCATAAAAAAATTAGAGACTGTTCATAATTTAAAAAAGAGAAATTGTCGCCCAGTAGTCCAAAGTCCTCATTTCAGATGAAAGTAAATTTAGCATTTCATTCAGAAATCAAGGTCCTAGAGTCTGGAGGATGAGTGGTGAGGTACAGAATCAAAGGTGTCTGAAGTCCAGTGTGAAGTTTCTGACGTCTGTGATGGTTTGAGGTACCATGTCATCTTCTGGTGTTTTATCAAGTCCAAAGTCAACACTGCCGTCTACCAGGAGATTTATATATCTCTGTCTATTTAGAGCACTTCATGCTTCCATCTGCTGACATGCTTTATATGATATCCTTTTCCAGCAGGACTGATCACCTGCCCACACTTCTAAAACTGCTACCAAATGATTTGTTGACCATTTTTGTGTTTGATTGGCAAGCCAACTCATGAGCTATAAGCCATGCTGATCCTTACATACTGGTTCTTATCCTATTGCCAGTAGTAATACACATTTTGCACATGCCTACACACATTCATACTCTCCTGGTGTGGTGGCTTGTCATATATGATCACTGAATTTTATGCACTAGCTGTCAAAAGCCTCTTTGTGGTTTCAGTTCCTCATGAAACGTGCCACACCTGCTCAGTAATGCCTTCTGCTGCTTCTCAGGATGTCTCCATCCTTCACACCTTCACTGTCTCACAGTATTCTCACTACAATTATCCACACATTTATAGGCTTTGAAGCATGGCCCAGTCAGAGCCAGCTTACTATCTCTCTCTGATCCTCTGTACACTCTTGAAAATGGAATTTTTTTACATTTTTTTTTTTTTTTAAATTTTTTTTTTTACACAGAACAAAAAAGGTACCGGATCAACACTACAGTAGTAGTTTTCCTGTCAATCAAGGGTGTGTTCAGCATCTTTAGTTAGAAAATATAAATGAAAGAAATACAACAGAATTTGGTAGAATTAAGTTGTATTGATTCCACTCTGTCTGCCCTGACTCATGAACGTGAATTTTACTGTTTAGCCCTTTGTGTGTGTGTGTGTGTGTGTGTGTGTGTGTGTGTTGCATAGTTGCCCCAGATTTCTACATTAATTACTAGTAAAGTCTGGTCCGATTGTTACATGAACTGATACCGTTTTTTATTCACCACATTGAGTAAGCGTCCATAGTGCAAGCAAGAAAAAGAAATTTACTGAATTTTAATAACCTCTTCATTCTCTTTTAGCAGCATTCACCTCCACCAAATATTTCCTGTAGCTGCAAATAACATTGTGAAAATGTTGAGATGGATTTTTTATTATATATTTGTATTATAATTCAGTATTACCGGGATACCATGTGTACACAGCCATCAGTGAATGTTAACTTAATTTAATTTATTTTTTGCCAATGTGATTTCACACCACGGTATTTGACTTTCACATTGAACTCATCCGTGCAGTGAAACACACACTAGTGAACACACTAGGCTGTAAGAACACACTAGGCTGTAAGAACATGTGCCGAAAATGGTGGGCAGCCCTATCCACAGTGCCCAGGGAGCAGTTGGGGGTTAGGTGCCTTGTTCAAGGGCACTTCAGTCATGATCTGCTCAGGGAACTGACGACCTTCTGGCCCCAAGACCAGATCCCTAACCAGCAGACCACGGCTGCCCCAGGTGCTGAATTAGACCTTAAGCACCATGTTGTACCTTTTTACTGGTACATTTACTGTACATTATTAGCATTATTAACTAGGTGAAGTACTGTTTTTCTGACAGTGTACCAAAGATCTTTTTTGTAAGAGTTATTTGCATGGAGAACCCCTTCCTTAAAGAATCTGTCTGAGGGTGAATCTTTTTAAAGAATCAATTTTGTAACGAGTGTGGAAATGAGTGTGAAAAATCTTGTGTGAATGTAAAGGTTCAACATGGTGCTGGGCGATAAAAGGATATACTTTTTTCTTCTCACGATTTCTCCAATTCTTCAATTTTTCCCTCGATGACGATGATAAGCCGGGACAATAGAATTTGATAAGCATTAACATTTGTTTCCATTTCACATCTAAGCAGCTTGACAGTGAGTTCTGAAGTCTAATTCTGCTGCTTGTTAGCTCCTCCTCACCAGCACCGCCAACATGCACTGTTGTGTTTAAGACAAGCGGCACGGTGGGCGGCACGGTGGCTTAGTGGTTAGCATGTTTGCCTCTCAGCGCTGAGGTCTTGGGTTCGAGTCCGCATCTGAGCGGAGTTTCCATGTTCTCCCCGTGTCTGCGTGGGTTTCCTCCGATTGGCTGCCGCTTCTCACCGGTGTGTGTAAATGGAGTGTGTTGATTGTAAAGCGTCCTTGGGTGTCTAGAAAGGCGCTATACAAGTATTGTGTGTGTGTGTGTGTGTGTGTGTGTGTGTGTGTGTGTGTGTGTATAAAACTATGACAGTGTTAGAAAATTTAATATCATGATAAATATTGAGATTGATAAATATAGAAAAATTTATTGTGATAAAATTTTTGGGCATATCGCCCAGCTCTAGTTCACCGTTAATTTAACTTCTTTTCCACTAGAACTGTTTGTCCAAGTCAAAAACTGTTTACAGAGTTTTTCTTTGAGTAGATTGCTCCTAAATAGCAAATTAATTTTTGTGAATTACAGTTGAAATTCAGTGGACGGCTTGTCAAAACATCAAGTTATTTTTAAATTTAGATTCTTATTGACAGCGTTGTGGTTTAATCTATTGATTTGTCATTTGAACCCTTCTAATGGAATTCAAAGCCATTAGCTCTTTCCATCATTGCTGTGCAAACTTAGTATTGACATTAAGAGCAGTACAGATACTTTATTTATTCTCAGGCTGGGAGGTTTCGTGAGATTCAGAGGAGCATCGTGTCTGTTCTTGCACATAGCGTCTCCATTTATTGTTGTTTGAGGACATTCTTCACTATGTATTGTCAATGAATACTGCGGTACAGGACCGTGTATGGAGGACTATTGAGGGGATATTGGAGCACTGAATGCTTGGCCATCTGTCCGAGAACCCTGACTGGGTCAGGGAGACAATGGCTATGCTAATGCAGTCACACCTCCTAGGCCTTCAATTGACTTTGTCCTATAAAGGGGATTTTTAGGAGGAGGGGTTTTGCTGGCTGGTCTGATGGATGCTTCAAAACAACATTGTATTTCTACAGAAATTGTGTTTGAGACAAGAATAAGCTTGGGTTTGTGTAATGGTTGAGGCATTTTCTATTTTCAGGCCTTGTGTACAGTGCAGAGATGGTGAGGAGTGGGTCTGTAAGCCTGTTAGTGTAATCTCTTCAGACTTCTCTGAACATGTCTCTCTAATCTTCTTTGACCTGATCTCTAGTGGAATACTGTGCTGTAAGTGAAACACTGTACACTTCTGTGGATTTACTTATCTGTTTACATCATTAATCTGTCACAGCAACCTGTGAAAAGATTTCATCTCGCTACACCTATATTCATACATGAAATGGCAAAATTAAATGGATGCATAATATATATGCAGCAGATAAATGCACAAAATAAATTCTCGCTGCCAAATTGACAATAAGGCTGAAAATACGACCTATATTGTCGTGTCCTATTTTTAGCTTGTGCAGTAGAGAATTTTCCTTTTTTTTTTTTTTTTTTTTTTTTTTTTTTTTTTTTTTTTTTAGATGCCACAATGCCCCCTGCTGACCACTCGGACTCCTTGTAATGCCTGTGGATGGCCATAATGTTATGTTATTTACATTTAAATAGTTTACATTATCAGTATATCTCTTTTTCATGGGGTTTTTTTTATACATATTTGCTAATTTTCTCTCTTTCCCAATGTGGTAGTCGCCAATGAACCCAACCCATTAGTGGTTCTCCCCATCATGTTGCACTGTCCCTGACTCTAGTAGGGTGAAGACCTGCACACGCCTCCTCTGTTGCGTGTGATGCAGCCACTGCCTCTTTTCAAACTACCGCTGATACACCGTCGCTGGGGAACCTAGGGTCTCTAGTTTCCAATGAACCAATCAGTAGATACCCGAGCCAGCGGACATTGCAATGTGTGAGTGATAGGAGAGCGAGAGCGCCATCTACCCGCCCAGAGAGAGCACTTCCAAACATTGCTCTCTGGGGCCCCGGCTGTTAATGGCAAACGGCATGACCTAGGTTCTAACTCACAATCCTCTGGTCATAGTGTTCGCATCTTAGCCTGCTGAGCCACTAAATTTTTCATGGTTTTTGCCAATGTGATTGCACACAACGGAATTTGACCTCTTTTAACCCATCCATGCAGTGAAACTTGCACACTAGGCTGTGAGAACATGTGCCCGAAGTGGTGGGCAGCCCTATCCATGGTGCCTGGGGAGCATTTGGAGGTTTAGTGTCTTGTTCAAAGGCACTGCAGTCATGACCTGCCTCAAATTGACAACCTTCTGGTCACAAGACCAGATCCCTAACCACCAGGACACGGCTGCCCCCTATCCTCCTATCGAGAATCAGTTGTTGATTGACATCTATCATATCAGACCCAAAAATGTCATATCCACTCTCAATGTTTATTGAATTAAATAACATATTGCAAGCTAGTCTGTTAACATTTGTGCTGTGACTCTGGTGTTGGGTCTTTGCTGAAAAACATTCTTCATTGACAAGTATGTAAGAAAAAGGCACCATTAAAGTACAAATGTGTGTGTGTAAAGAGCTATATCTGTTGGAAAAAGAGGTATTCTAATGATCCTGACAACAAGCAGTAGGAGTGAAAGGAAAACTGGTGTTACAGAGATGTGCCAGGAAAGCTCAAACAGCTGCCATGAGGATACTGGTTCATCATTGTGATGTCTTATTATTTTAATAGCTGAACTATTGATCTATCCCGGTCTTTCTAGATGTCCTCAGTGACTCCTTAAAAAGGAGCTGTGTCGTGCCCGAGTTGGAAACGGCTTTCAATAATTTCATGTTAAACAGGCTAATGGGTGGGTTGGCAAGTTAGATTTCACAAAAAATTATGATCTCATCCATTCAAAAGCATCCATATATGGCTTTATCAGCCAGTTTGAGAAGACACATTCAGAATTTAAGAGAACATAACCAAAATTTTGAATTAACACTTGTATACCTCCAAAATATTTTATCCTTGAAACAAAATGAAACATACCCCGGAAACCGGGGGTACAAGTGTTAATAAATTATATATATACTTTTATTTATATATATATATATAGATATTAGAGAGAGAGGGCTTAAATCTAAATATATTTTTAGATTCTTGTGAGAGGAGCTTAAATAAGCAGAGACACGTCAGACAGCTGTGTATATTGACATAATAATGATATGGTAATTCTGAACATAGCATTGGTGGAAAAGCAGCTGCGGAATATGTGGAATGTGCAAAGAGACCCCCCCACACCCAAACAAGAGCTCTCACCTCAATGATAACACCTGTCTCATAAATATTCAATGTAGGAACTACTGAATGAGTGAAACATGTCGGCTCACATTTGTTAAGCTTTAGAAATAAAACCACATACAATTTCTAAAATCTGTATTGACCAGTGTGTAGCCAACACCTCTGTTTATTCAGTTCAGAGCTCAAACATCTTGGCTAGAAATGTTTAGTTTCTTTTTTCATAATATATCAGCACATTTGAAAATAGATTTTTGGAAAGTCTAGGTTTAGAGCAGGTTATATATAAAAGTAGATTTGACACACTTACTTTTGACATTGTTGTTGCGGAGTTTGTTTTTTTTTTTTTTTTTGTAAAAACAGTGAAGGCATGTCGGACTACATCAGAGTGTCTGAAACACCTTTAGTCTCCAGGGGGGTTAAGCTGTAAAAGTTTGAAAATCTGTGTTTATAAATAGTGTTTAAAAACGATCATTATTATTATTATTTTTATTTAGGAGAGTATAATTTTGGTATCTTGATCACTGATGTGGTTTTGATTTTGAAGTAAAAATTCTGGTACTGTTACTATATGGAGTTAACATTTGTTGCATTTTCTATTTTGACTTAGTTTGGCTTTCTCTCTGCCCAGCCATGGATTGGCAGTCTGTTTTGGGTTTAGCTAAGATGGTATAATGCCCTACCCTGCACCCAGTGAAGTGGTAAAGACTCACCGCCACCCTGATTGGGATTAAGTGGAAGATAAAGGATGGATGGCTTTCTCAATAACTTAAGTTCACTGGTCTGCTTATGTTAACATGTCTGATTGTCTGATAAAAGATGTTCAAAGAGAGGCTTTTTTAAATGAATAGCTGTTGTGTATCATTGGGGTGATTAAAGCTGTGCGTGTGCTGTCTGGTGGCAACATTATAATAATGCAGTGAGTGAATACTGTTATGTCACTAGTGCAGTAAATCTACTTACATAACGTTATACCTTCATTACAGCTATATTTACTCTCATCGAATAGATTAAAATGTGGGTCCTCGTGTTGTATTAAAGCCGTCTACATTGAACGGTGTGTAAACCATATGAACATCATCCAGCCACTTCTTAATTATTTATTACTCAGAACATTGTTTGCTTTTATTCTTTCTGAATTTCCAGCTACATGATGGTGTTGATGCTTTTTATTTTAGTAATGTTGTTGGCAGTTAAGAACAAAGGCTAAACCTGCAATTGAAGGAAAGGTCAATGACCGACACATGACTGAGCACCACTAGGATAAAAACTGAACTTTGACCCTGCAATCTGTTATTTGAATGCTTAACGATAACATTTACATTTTATGCATTGTACATTTGTTAGTCTACAGTAGGGTTGTCCAGGTTACGTATTTATTATTATTATTATTATTATTATTATTATTATTATTTATTATTTCTTTCCTCCCACACTTCCATTTGATGCTACTACTGTGTAAAGTAAAAGTTGTTTTTTTTTTTTTTAAAGATAAGTTGATATGGGTCCCGAGTAGCTCACCGGGCTAAGACGCTGACACTATGACCAGAGGATCGCAAGTTTGAATCCCGGTCATGCTGTTTGCCATCAACAGCTGGGGCCCAAGTGCGCAAAAATTGGCAGTGCTCTCTCTGGGTGGGTAGATGGCGCTCTCTCTCTCCCGATCACTTGCATTGCAATGTCTGCTGGCTCAGGCGTCTACTGATTGGTCCATTCGGAGCTGGGAACATTGCGCTTTCCTCCGAACGCGTTGGCTCCCCAGTGACTGTGCAGCAGTGGTAGTTCGAAAACAAGACTTTGTGATGCTTTTAATGACTCACATAGTCAGTCATGGTGATCATCACAACTGTACTCAATAGGTTAGTTGGTAATAAAATGGTTTGTTGTTGGTTTCTGTACTTGTGATGTATAAACTGCTAATAATCACTTATATGAGAAACTTTGCTTGCATTGAGCCTAAATATTAAGTCATTTTTGGACAAAAAATCACCACCTTAATTCCAGCTGTAGATTATAATAAGAGGATGGGAGTTTGATTTTTTGGAAGTAAAAAATTTTGGACCACCTTAATTAATATACAGCGTAAAGATCAGTGTGTGTAGAAATGAAGTGTGTCTTTGATAAATGATTCTGAATGATTTCATTTGTTCTGTTAAATGCATTTGGCAACTACTAGGATTGTCTTAATACAGAGATTTTGATTTCGATGGTGTATCCAAGTGTAGGTTATAATACGAGGTATCAAATAGGTACTCTAGCTAGTAATTAAAATCATGGCTCATCACTCATTTGTGAGCACAGGTTTGCTTCTTCACTGAAAAGCTCTCTTCACTGACAGATAAATAAGAAAAAGACCAATTACATGAAAATAATGTATGCAAGCAAATATGTGTTTAAAAAAGAGGAAGAATAATGTTCCCGAAACCAAAAGTGAAATTAAAACTGAGTAACAATGACGGGCAAGGACAGCACAAACGTTAGAGTGGAATCAAACATGATGTGTTTGTGAAATCAAAGATGACAAATCCTCGAAAGAGCTGATCTGTAAGAGGAAAGTAGCTCAAAGGTATAAAGAGAAGCCCTGTTATAAATATTGTAGAGTTGGGGAATAATAGTGGCTGTCGCAGTGCAGGACATTTACATTGTATTGGTCTAAAATAGATGACTTGTGTGTTTTGGTGATTGGACCACTTTAGATTGCCTAATGAACCCTTAAATAGAAGTTTCTATAGAAGTGTCGAAGTCTGAATGTGATAAATTAACATTTTAACATCTGCATAACAAATGTTTTTATAGTTTGTATTGCTTTGCAAATTCTCACTTTTTGCTAAATATTTAGTTTAAGCTGACATTTCTATAAGTAATAAACTATCTGGGCTGTAATACGGCATAAGCAATTATAGAACATTTAAAACTGCGTGCTAAGAGTAATTTGATTTAAACAGATTATTTTTGCATTCCTATGTTTTCATCCACACGTTTCCGTGTGTGTGTGTGTGTGTGTGTGTGTGTGTGTGTGTGTGAGATTTTGTGGTTGTAAAGCAGATCTGTCGATGGTGAATCTGCTGTTTTGAGCGAGTATGCATCAGAAACTGAAACCAGCTATAAATGTGATGAGGCAGCTATTGAGACCAGCCCTTTGGGCATGTTTGACTAAGACACACAGTGACATTTGCCTCACGTGATATTTTCTCCATCAGAAATTTCTCCGTTTATATATAGAGCAAATTCACGTGTTTCTGAAGTCCCTCTTGGCCAGGCTTTTGGGTTGCTGGTGCTTTCTAAAATGGACTAAATTGTAAATACATTTACATTGCATTTGGATGTGATTTATTTCACGGTGGCTTAGTGGTTAGCACGTTCGCCTCTCAGCGCTGGGGTCTTGGGTTCGATTCCCCATCTGAGCGGAGTTTCCATGTTCTCCCCGTGTCTGCGTGGGTTTCCTCCGGGGTCTCCGGTTTCCTCCCACAATCCAAAAACATGGAGGTCAGGTGAATTGGGTACTCTGAAAATTGTCCGTAGGTGTGTCTGTGTGTGTGTGTCACCCAGCGATGGACTGGCGCCCTGTCCTGGGCTTAGTTGAATAGTGTAATGCCCTGCCCTGCGCCCAGTGAGGGGGTGGGGGACTAACCGCGACCCTAATAAGGATTAAGCGGGTGTGATAATGAATGAATGAATGATCTACACTACCAGTCAAATGTTTTTAGAACTGAATTTTTCAAAAAATGGTCATTGCACTCTGAAATGAAAGCAGAGGAGTTAAATAAGAACTCATGGAATCAGTTTATAGACCAAAATGTGTCTAAACTTTGGACACAAAGTAGCATCTTTGTCAGATATAACAGCTGAACACACTCGTGACATTCTTTCTACAATAGACATCAAACATTCTTCAGACAGTTCTTCACAAATCTGCTGCAGAACGTCACATGAATGTTGGCACTTGTAGGTTTGCTCTGCTGTTCACTTCATCACAAATCAGCTGGATGGGGTTTAAGTCTGGAGACTGTGCTCCACTCCATGTTTCAAGCTGACTAGTTTTTTCCTGAGGTAGTTCTGGCAGAGCTTGGACTTATGTTTAGGGTCATTATCTTACAGTAAGATGAACCCCTGAACAACTAGGTGCTACCAGAACTAAATGTTCTAAAACCAGTAGGTCTTCATGTACATCCTTGGGGGTGTTTTGAGTTTACATTACTGTTCAGGAATTCTTTTGTGTGATAGACTGGTCAAAGTCCCATCTTTAGTTTATTGTGTGTGTGTGTGTGTGTGTGTGTGTGTGTGTGTGTGTGTGTGTCACACTTGTCTGTTTATGTAAACTTTGTTCTTTGAGTAAACTCCAGCTCACCAGGTAGATAAGACTGCACAAACACAAAGCACTATTGCTAATAACTACAGACACACTGATTTAGACCAATTTCATGCCCAGTTTGAGCTTTTTCATGCTGTGGGCTAGATGAACAAATTTGTGTACTTTTTTTGTTGGTGTTTCAGTAAAAATGTTATTTTTATTGATAATCTTATCTAAATGACTTTAAGCAGATAGTGTTCAGAATTTTGAGGCACAGCCCAAATTTTCTATAGTACTTGAAAGTTTGTGAATCTTAAAATTGTCGATTTCCACACGTGACCCAAAACTTTAGTCACACAAGTCCTAAAAGTAGACAGAGATCTAAAATCAAACAAATGAGACAAAAGATCAGACTTATTTTCTTACTGAAGTAAATGATCCAACATCACTTTATATAATTCAAGATTTTATCCAAGAAACAAAACTATAGATACCCCGGAAACCTTAAAGGGTCTTTTTTTGTGTGTTGCTTGAATCTAAATATATTCAAATAATATTATAAATATATAAAAGAAGCATGGATAACCAGAGACACATTTTTCAGCCCGAGTCAGTGTGGCACTTTTTTCACACCCATTGATGCAATATGATAATTTTAGATGGGTGTAATTTTTGTAAAAAGCCAGGGCATGTCAGACTATATCAGAGTGTCTGGGGGGGGGAACCCTCAGACTCCGGAGGGTTAAAGAACAGGGATCTATTGAAGTTTGATCATCAGAACACGTTTGTGGAAGTCGGTGTTCATTTTGACAGGTGATTTTGATTTAGTTTTAGTCCTAGTTTTTTGACTAAAATGTATATTAGTTTTAGTCAGATTTGTCATGTAGTTATTGTTAGTTTTAGTCAACTTTTTGTTGACAAAAACTGAAAACATTTTAGTCTAGTTTTAGTCAATTAAATGTTTAAAATATTTAATCTAATTTTAATTATTTTTTAGTTAGAGCTATTTTTAGACTGCTTACTGTTTTATTTTTTTTTTTTAAATAGTCTTTAATTTTTGTTACATTTAATAACACAATGACATCAGATATTGTGGAAGAAAGTTGGCCCATTTTTCTTTTTCTAAAACACTTTGCGTTTAACTTGCATGACAAAATGTAGTAAATACAATGTAAATACAATTTGGTATCAACGTGACTAAACACACATATTGACAGCAATGCCTTGACAGCCTCTTAAAAACAAGAAATGATTTATATATGCGTAAATATCCAGTATAACAAACAAATAAGACATGAGCTTTGTCACAAACGATAAAGGTTAGATTAAGAGGGAAAGAGTTGGGTTTCTCCGGTGTGCTGGCTTTTCCTCATTTCTTTTACTCGTTCCTGTTGACGTTAACATTAACTTGCACTTAATGTGGACTACCACGGCTTACATGCCTTTCCTCTTCGTTTTGTTATATGACTGTATTTAAAATGAAACTTGTTTGTGATCTATTTAACCTAAACACATAAAATAACGGATTGCACATTTCCCCTTTATACATTGAAAAATTCTGACATGAAACGTATGTCAGATATACATATTCATCACTGTTAGCTAACTAGTTAACAGCTAGCTAGCTAGCTACATTAGCTACATATCTGGAGTAGCAGCATTCATTAATTTTAAGAGAAATCTCTTGACTCCAAACTTTTGAGGAGCAGACATGTATGTTTTGACACATGCGTACATGTTAGTTAAGGCAGAACATTTCTTTTTTCCAAAGCTTTTTGCTGTCTAGATGGGATTTTGGCTCACTGAGCTGATTATTAATTTCACATCTTCCTAAATTCTTGCTTTTGTAGGAGAGCCATGTCAAGGCTTATTCATTAGAGCTCTGTGTAGACCAGTATGTACAAGCCCCAGCACATACAGTACATCAGCTCAGTTCTCTTGAAAAGCCTGCGTCTGCGATTAGCAAGTTAGGTTTGCGTGAATGTGAAGTATGTAATGAACTTTAATGGATTATGGTAATCAAGCTGTTGGAGCCAATCATTATCCAGCCTGCTGCTTTAGAGCCGTGTCTTGAGCATCCAGAACAGCTTGCTTTTAAAGATCGATGGAAAGATGCCAGTTTTCCCAGGGAGCATCCACACAATGGAGATGCACATATCTGTGACCTCTGAGCTTTACATTTGCAGCAGAGCTTTATGAATAATGCAGGACGTTTTGATTACTCGGTGATGTAGAATGTGTGAAGTGTTGGTAATCAGTTATTGAGAGAAACGCAGGCGCAGGGCTGTCTGACTAAGGCTTATGTGTTATGTAAGACTGTTTAACATGGTCGAAGGCTACCCAAGAGGGCTGTCTGTCTTTGCTTTATTAGCACTCTGACACCACACAAGGCCTGAAACAAGGGTAGTTCCATTCTAAACAGCCTTGCCATTACACTTACTGGGCCATTTAGCCATGTTGTTATAAAGCATTATGTCAGTGCTTCTGTGTAAAGATAAATCATTGAAGTTAAAGCTGCTTTCATTACAACACTACTGATTCGGCCTTTGCCAACGTCATGTCAAAACATCGTCCTAATGAGTAGTCGTAGTAGTGGTTGTATGGAGGATGATGGTGATGGTGGTGGTGATGAGGGTTTTCTTAGCAATTACAAACCTGCACTACCTTCAGGTAAGTCCAGCAAGTGCTTCCTTTGTGTGTATACTCAGCAGTGACTCTTGTACACCCAACGTATGAGTCATGATGTAATTACAGCCTTTACTGTTATAAAGCCTACTGGCAGAGTCTGGGCTGGTTTTAATGGTACACGAGTTACTCTGGTATACTTTAGTCATGGGTTTGGTCAAATTTGTCTACCATTTGAAATAAGCAGTTAGAAGTCTAAATAAAAAAACACATTTCTTTGCGTAGCAGACAGTGTCGCATCAATTGTTCATAATTTCATTCAAAACATTACGCTGTCATTTTATACCCATTACACATGAAGTGACACTTCAGTCATTTTTTTCTTTGTTGTACTGATGATCAGTTTGGCTTAATAGCTCAAGACAATCAGAAATACAGTATCTCAAATTATTTCATTTGACATTTGAGTAAATTACAATTTACAGTATCAACACTTGGAAAAAATATGCATCGGGCCCGAGAGGGAACCATGATCCTATGTCACTATGATCCCAGGATCGAGTTTGAGTCCCGATCATGCTGTTTGCCATCGGCATCCATGGCCCAAGAGAGCAAAATTGGCCGTGCTGTCTTTGGGCGGGTAAGATGGCGCTCTTTCCCCAGCAATACTATGTAATGACGACTGGCTCCGACATATGCCAGGTGATCCATTAAGATGAAGATGAACCAATTTGCCAATGTGGTTTTCACACAACGGAATTTGACCTTTGCATTTAAGCCATTTGTGCAGTGAAACGCACACTAGTGAACACACTAGGCAGCCCTTATCCACCGGTGCCCGGGGAGCAGTTAGGGGGTTAGGTGCCTTGCTCAAGTTCACTTCAGTCATGTCCTGTCTGGGGATCAAACCGGCGACCTTCTGGTTACAAGACCAGATCCTTACCACTAGGCCATGGTGGTGATGTATCGGCAGCAGTCTGAATCCTCCTAGAGTCATCCTAAAGCCACTAGTAATGGGCAGAGTCAACAAATGAGTGGGTCAGTTGGCTACCAAATCACACTGGGAGAAAATGGAGGTTAAAAAAAAAACTTGACTGAACAGGACATGACTGAAGTGGCCTTGAGCAAGTAAGACACCCCTAACTGCTCCCCGGGCGCGTGCATGCATGCGTGTGTGTTACTGCACGAATGGGTTAATTGTGGAGGTCAAATTCTGTTGTGTGCAAATCACATTGGCAAATTGGTAAAAAGGTGAATCTTAAACTTAGTAGTGTCTTAAAGGGGGAGTTCACTGATATTTCACACATTACAATTTTAACCATCTCTGCATTCCTGATTAGCAGATTCTTCCACTAATCTCTCAATTTCATTGGGAGACAAATCACATAGGTGTTTCTTGGATTGAGTGTAACTGGCAACCCAACCCAGAGGCAAAGGTGAGCATGCCCGAATGACCTCAGCCCAACGTTTTATTTATTTATTTTTGTGAAAGTAAAGTTTATGTAGTCTCCCACAGACCATGGTTGTTCACCGAATGAGTAACACCCCCCCCCCCCCCAAAAAAAAAAAAAATAAATAAAAAATAATGAATAATTTTTTCACAGCTGTTTCAAGATGTTGGCAGGTGTGTTGATGCGAAACAGGAAATGTTTAATGCCTCAAAATTTATTTCACACAGTTTTATATGTAATGGTGACAAATAGATTGTTTGTTTTTGTATCAGTTGAGGACTACAAAGTATTAAAAAATATTTAAGTACAAGTATATTTGTAATTCATTGAATTGTGGTACTTGTAGGATCTTCTGAGATTTCTTCATGTTTGGCACTATTTTACTAATGCTCACATGTGCACCATTATACATGAAAGAATTCTGAAGAACCGTTTACATCAAAACGATTAAAATGTGCAGAAATTTGTTGGAGAGCCCTTTTAATGGACATTTCTGCCTTTGCAACTTATTCTGTACTGTAATTATTCCGGTTGTGTTTCATGTTCACCGTGTGTGAAGGCATCGCTGCTGTTGCAGAAATGACGGCTCATTTATACAGCCATCACATTCCTCATTAACATTCCCTCTCCAACAGGCTCCAGTTCCACTGCCTTCATCTTTCCCTGCCTACATTAACCTGGTGCTCACCAGCTAAAGCTCACTGTATTGACCATGACATTGCTGCCTGTGTTAATTCAATTTGTTTGCTTCTCCATCTTTTGTCTCGTCTCGGTTTGACATTTTGTTTTTTGTCTGTGTCTGTGCTCGTTCCATCTCAGCTTTGTACCAATGGCTAGAGGCAGATCGTCAAGGCCGAGAGCCAGAGGCTGTGGCTACAGGTAAACATCATTAAGCATCATTATAATCAGCAGCATTACTAACTTCTACTGTCCTTCCTGCCTCTCCCTCTGCTTCTCTGTTCCTCCTGTAATCAGTGTATTATTCATCGCTCGCCTGCTCCTTCCAGTGCTGCTTTTTTCTTTTTTTTTTTTTGGCTGCCCCATCCTCTCTCTCTACTTCTGTCCTGTTTTTATGCTCCTCATTATTGGAGTTAAACCTCTTCTGCTTCTGTTCGCCCATCGCTGCCTCTTTTTCCTCCAGGTTAGTCTGTGATGGGCTGCTATGCTGAAATGTGGGTCATTCCTCTCTGAGCTTGTTATTGTAAATCGGCTTGCTCTCCTCTGTGCGGCCGTCTCGAACACTCCTCCTCTTCAGAGCTGCTGTTCATCTTTTTTCTTTATATTCACGTGGTGGGCTAGTTTCACTCCTCTTTTTTTTTTTTTTTTTTTTTTTTTTTTTTTTTTTTTTTTTTTTTTTTTTTTTTTTTTTTTTTAAATTTATTATTATTTTTTTTTTTTATTTTATTTTATTTATTTATTTATTTTTTTTTACAGAGCTGTTTGGTTTCTCTTTTTTGATCCTTTAGTCTGAGCTGCTCTGTGCCTGCCTTGCTCATTCTATTACCTATGCTAATTCCCCTCTTCATCTCTCGTGTGTGTGTGTGTGTGTGTGTGTGTGTGTGTGTGTGTGTGTGTGTGTGTGTGTGTGTGTGTGTGTGTGTGTGTGTGTGTGTGTGTGTGTGTTCAAAGACATGTACGTGCATAGTTTAACACAGTTGTCAGTGAATTTAGTTTAAAGTAGCACTGTTGGAATCTGCTTATTGACTCCTACCATATACACCAGTGAGCCAAAACCTTATGACTGATGAAGTGAATGACATTTGATTATCAGTGAGATATGTTGCATGGAAAGGGAAAAATTGCTTCCTGTATTCCAATGGGAGCTGAGCCCACTGAATATGTTGACCGTTATAGGTCGAGTTCCCCAGCAATGTTGGTTTCAAAGCCAACTCGACTCTTATGATGTAGCCCATTTAGTCCCAATCTGTCAATTTAGCTAAATTATGAATGTAGAAACGGCTCCAGTCTGACAGTGTTGACTCTTAACAAGCTTAATCGAACAGTATACACTTAGAATAACATGTTTCATGCATGTTAAGTTTATGCAAATGATATCCATAAGACTTCCTAGATAATACACTCAAGTATCCTCATCTCAGAGCTGCTTCAGTAGGAGTTTGAAGGCATTTTCTACAGTACTGCAGCAGCCAACAAGTAACTTAGGTTTTCTGGACATATTTAGTGTGTTGGATGTGAGAGTGCAAAGACATGAGCAACTTTGAAAAGGGTCAGATCAATATGTACAGATAATTGGGTTGGATCCAGGTCAGTGCTGGTCAGTACATACTGATAATGGTCTCCAAATGACCCACATCTGTTCTGTTTCTCTGACACGGGTCACATTTTACACAACAGAATGTCTCTTTCTCAGCTCACATGCATATAATCTCTTGCTCTTATTCACTTTCTTTTCCTGTCTCCCTCACTATGCTTCTAGGGTAGATCACTCTCTATCTTTTCTGTTTTTGTTTTTATACCTACAGAAATAGTTAGTTTAGTTTATATAGTTGGCCAGTGTTTACACTATAAACACTCCTCCTGTACTGTGCACAGACACATTATGCAACAATTATGGACCACTGCACAATTCTCAGGGTGAAATGACTAATGTCCAGTGCTGTGTCCATGAGGATAATGGAGCGTTTAACGTCTCACTGCAGTGGAAGGTGACTGACGGGCGCCGGCCTCCACTCTGACAGCCACGGATATTAGTCGTCAGAAGTCAACACCCATCTACTCTCATTGTAATCATGCGTGTTGGTTTTTCACACAGACTAGTGTATTTATTCCAAGTTTCCTCACCATATCTTCATTAATATTAGCTATTCATGGTCTTTTCTGTAAAGAAGCAAACGGGACATCCTGTATATTTACAGTATTAGAATTTGAATGGTCTGTTCACAACTGTTTTTACCTTCTTTAGTGTTTTCATTTACATGCCAAACAGTAAAGCTAAAAACTGCAGAACATCTTGTTGCCTTTCCTGTTTCTGATTTTTGCTCTTTCTTTAGGTGAGAATTTTGACCAGTCCCCTCTTAAACGGACCTTCAAGTCCAAAGTCTTGGCTCATTATCCGGAGAACATTGAATGTAACCCTTTTGACCAGGATGCTGTTAATATGGTAAGTGTATTATTGCATGCTACATGGTGTAGAGTGTATAAGACCTTCTTAAAGTTTCCCCATTTTATAATATCTGCAGCTGGATTGTTGCATCAGCCTAATTCCATATTATGGTGCATGCCATATTTTATTGGTTACTTTGTTCCATTTCTAGAACCAGTGTCTTCAATCAAAGCCAGTACTGTTTATTAATGCTGAAGGTGTTCCACATAAACCATTGCTCAACATCAGTCCAAACTGTAATGATGTTACACTGTTTACCAGGTGCTGTAATGCACCCCCAACTCTGGGCCAAAACACAAATCTCAGTACTGCCTGATGCACGATGCACTTTGCTTCTGTTTTACTTCCATTTCCGTTTGAGTATACGGTGGCATGCAAAAGTCTGGGCATCCTTGGACAACTTCTCTTACTGCAAGTAGTTACGTGGGTAGACGATGAACTGATCTGCAAAATTTAGACTCAAACATTTTAGGCAAAATTAACATATGATGCCCACAAAGCAGAAGAAGACTTTGCTTGACTGTAAAATTCCTTCAGGAAGATTTTGCATATTCTTCAGTTGTGCTGCACTTCTACTTTGCAGCAACAGCTGCACAAGTGTGATCTTCATCGAACACTCCTCTGAAGAAAATTTTTAGTGCCCTTCATCTTCACCCTATTAAGATGCTGTGGACGGATGGGTGAATGTTTTTCCATAATGATGAGCAAAGAAATATTTGTAGAATAATGTATGCCAAAGTTCATAGAACATACACCTCAACAACTGTTAAGTATGGGGGTGGATTGATGACCATTCAGGCTTGTGTTGCAGCCAGTAGCACAAAGAGCATTTTGTTGCTACTATTTAATTGAATCTATTCTACCAATTTCTGGAAGCAAACATCATATACATACCATCTGTAGAAAAGCTGAAGACATGAAGAGGATGGTTTCTACACAAGGATAATGATCCCAGACACTCCCTTAAATTCACAATGGACTATCTCAAGAGACAGAAACTGAGGGTTTTGGCTCTCACATTCCACTGGCCTGAACACCATTTAAAATCTGTGGATAGATCTCAGAACAGCAGTGCATGCAAGATGGCCCAAGAATCTTGCAGAACTAAAAATGCAGGGTGCCCAAACTTTCTTTTTTGAAACTGTAAAAGATGAAAATGGAAAAACTTTCTTAAAATATAAAAAATATATATATCATGATGTGACTTTAGGAAATCAGGTCAACTTTACTTGCATTGCTATTCATAGTAAGAGAAATTTGGACTGTGTTGACCAAACTTTCACATACCACTGTAACCACTGCAATCTAAACTGTAGTTGTGTCTAAACTGTGGGCTATAGTCTGAAAAGTGGTGTAATGTAAGAAAATGCCTTTGGCCTGGATAGAGCAGTAAAAGGGCAGCATGAACCCTGTTCATCTCACGCTCAGGATTAGAGCACGTGCAGCCTGAATAACAGACGGGGATAAATCCTCCAAACCTAATGCCACGACTCCTTTAGCCCAACATGTCTTTACTGCATGCGTAGTGTTTCCATTTTCAAAATGTACACATGCCTACAGGCAGGATAGCTTAGGACTAAAAATGAGATCTGTAACTCAATAGAGATAAGACATTGTTTGGTGGTCAGAGTGTCGTTTGTTCAGGCTGTTGACCAGCTGCATTGCTCATGGCAGAGACCCGCCTCCAGTATCTGCATTGATTTGGCTTGACATGCACATCAGGCCTCTCATGCACGCACACACACAGACACACAGCCGTCCAGTGTGCTGAGGGATAGTGTTACTGTCCATGGGCATTCAGAAGTAACAGAATGCTCTGACCTATCGTTCTCATGCCGCAAGGTCATTTTTTTTTTTTTTCCCCCAAACGTAAACAGACGCTTGCCGCTGCCGATGGAGCCATCAATAATTCACTGTGGCGCTCTGCTTATGTCTGCATGGAAACAGCGCATTGTGCAAAAGTTCTGAAAAAGAACACCTGAGCTAGCTCTCTGTCCGGCAGTGATGTCATCACGAGTGCCCGCTGGAAACCATGTTCATGCCTCAGAGCTCTGGACCTCCACTGAGGCGCTACTGTCTGAAACTATGCACTTTACCACGACCATGTCTTTCAATGTGCCGTTTCGTGGTGGTGTAGGAGACTTGAGCAATAATAGTCTTAGAATAGTGCAAAAGTTTGGACACATCTTGTCAAATGGCATGTTTTGTGGATCGTCATAAGCCCTGTTCACACATGCACAGTAACCAAAGGAGCTCTATGTGTGGATACAGATGACTTTATCTTGCCAGCCTCCTAGTATAAAGTCAGGAAAATCTCCGGATGAGTGCAGTTGTGAATTCTCCAAAATTTCACAATGGATATGTTGATTACCTTGTAGATGTTATGCACATGATCAGTATTACTCATATAAAACCTTCGTCATTTAAACAATAGTTGGTAGCCTTGTCCATCATCAACATGTTGTAAATAAAACACTGAGTTCAACAGCACATGCATGCAGTGCCTCCTACACAGGCGTTGCCTCTCGCCTGAAGCGCCCTGTAACATCTCCATCTAGTGAGAACATGTCTGACACGGTTAGTCTCCGGCTACAACCAGAGTGAAAGGGCAACTCTATATAATATCTAAATCTGACGCTCTGGCCTTTTTCAGAGTTTGAGTGAAAAACGGCACAAGGGAACACATTTAAATTTCACATTGAATAAAAAATAAAGCGTACTTATGTCATAACCTGCTCAGGAAGTTTTTTTTTTTTTTTGTTCAAAATTTGTGAATAAAGAGGTAAACATACATTAATACAGAACAAACCTCACATTTTAATGCATGTGTTCATTTAATTCAATAAAATAATGTCGTCTAACCAATGGTGTCCAAACTTTTGCTCTACAGTTTGTGTATAAACAAGTCATTATTTCATCTGGTTTCCTCACCATAACATTTAAATTAGAATAAAAGTCTATTTAAAAACAAATTCGTACTAAAATATTAAAGCTGTTAATATTTGCTTTTTAACTTTTTAAAGCTTAATTCACAATGAATCACTACAGCACTACTGGCTACAGCACAACCTCCAGTGTCATAGTGATTCAGTATAGTGCTCCTTATTTCCCAGTACAGGAGATTGTGATTAGGAGCAGTTCAAGCACAACAGTCAGTGTGCTCGTACATGCACAGCTGAGCATATGTACAGCAGTCTGCTGGACCTGCAGGGGGAGGGTGTAATCACTGTGTGCTCAGGGCCCAAACAGGCCAGGATAAAGCTGCTGATATAAGTGCCTTTCATATTGTAATATCTCTATGTATTCTTTTCTCTCTGGCTCTCGCTCGCGCTCTCTCTCAGTGGATCCCTTCTTGCTTTTCACACTCTTTCTTGCTCTCTCCGTTCCTCTCTTCCTCTGATCCCTTCTCGCTTTCTCACTCTTTCTTGCTCTCTGTTCCTCTCTTCCTCTGACCACTTCTTTTTCTTACTCTCTCTCTTTGTCTCTGCCCACCCCTCTCTCTGTCTTTCTTTCTGTGACCCCTTCATGCGTTTTCACTCTCGCGTACGCTCTCGCGTTCTCTTCCTCTGACCCCTTCTTTTTTCTCACTCTCTGTATCTTTGTCTCTGCCCATTACTGTCTCTCTTTCTGACCCCTTCTTGCTTTTCGCGCTCTTTCTTGCTCTCTTTCTCTGACCCCTTTTCGCTTTCTCACTCTTGCGTGCACTCTGTTCCTCTCTTCCTCTTACCCCTTCTTTTTCTCACTCTCTCCATTTTCGTCTCTGCCCAGCTCTCTCGCACTCTCGCTCTCTCTCTCTCGCTTGCTTTCTTTCTTGCGCTCTCTCGCTTGCCCACTTGCTCTTTCTCTGACCCCTTCTCACTTTTGCGTGTGCTCTCTCGCTCCTCTGTTCCCCTTCTCTCTCACTCTCTCTGTATCTGTCTCTGCTCCCCATTTTCTCTCACTCTTTCTTGTTTGCTCCTGTTAAGCTTCTATCCTCTAAACCTTGATTTTAGTATTTTGTTTGCTTATTTATTTACTTTTCTGAATGTTTGTGTACACACGTTTGAATATTCATTAGACGTTTTCACATGTCCAGTTTGATGTTCTAATATTCAGATGATATTAATAACCTTAGAATTGTGCTCTACATGCATTTATTATAGCACCCTGAAGTGATCTGAACTGAACACCTGTGTCTGCTGTCTGTGAGAGGCAGGCAGAGCTAATGAATTAGCCACAGGAGCCCATGATGACTCCTGAGACAGTATGAAGAGACATCCCACATAATTCCCACTTTAGCCTGATTATTCCTTACACTGAAAATCCATTCACTGATGGCTCACGGTGCATTTGAATAAAGATGCTACCGCTTTAGGTCATGTGACCTTCTTCCACTGTGTCACATGGCTTAGCAACACAGGCTCTTTCTCTCAGCTTACACACACACACAGCCTCATCCTTCTACACGTGGGTTTGAGGGATTTTCTGCCTTCTTGCTTTTTCAAAACTGTCTGTCATTTTAATGAAGTAGCCTTATTGTTATTTGAATGCATGTTAACCACACACAAAAAAGCCATCAAACGGCATAAGAACACTCATGATGACCAAAGTGATGAAGGATGAATAGTGGTCCGTCTTTTAAAATGTAAATCAGTAGAACATTTAATGTGCCTGGTGTAATATTCCAGTTATTGGATTACACCAGCTTAATCACCCTCAATACCTCATGTACATATCTTGTCAAATGTTTTGGGGTCACCCATTATATTGAGAGTTTTCCATGAAAACACATCACAAACGTTTTATTGATGTTTATAGATTATTTTCTAGTAATTAAGTGTTTATTGAGGTTATTTAAGGATTAATATCTCCAAATGTAGAGTATACACGACATTCCTATGATGCCTAGCATAAAATATATGTTAAACTGCTGGCAGAGAGTAAACGGTCATACTAAACCCTATAAGCTCACTGTCAACAACTTGTAGGAGACCTCAAAACTAAACTACAGTGGAGTGACACTGTCCTACATCACCCTTCATGGGCAGCCATGGCCTAGTGGTAAGGATCTGGTCTTGTGACCAGAAGGTTGCCGGTTCGATGACCAGACAGGACATGACTGAAGTGCCCTTGGGCAAGGCACCTAACCCCCTAACTGCTCCCCAGTCGCTGGTGGATAAGGGCTGCCCACCGCTTCGGGCACAAATTCTCACAGCCTAGTGTGTTCACTAGTGTGCGTGTGTGTGTGTGTTTCACTGCATGAATGGGTTAAATGTGGAGGTCAAATTCCATTGTGTGAAAAATCTTAATTTTAGAAGATTGAGTATCTGGAGCAGCAGCTTTTTTACATTTTATCGGAATAGTGTATATTGTTCCTGTTGGCAAAACCTTCCATCTCCAAGCATCAAAGGAACAGAAAACATGCTATTTAATCTGAAAGCAACACAATTTTATCCAAAGTACTATTACACAATTTCTATTGTAGGTTTGAGATTTTCTCACAATTGGAAGAGCAGCTAGCATTTTCAAATTTATGCAAAAACAAAACGGGCATGCACTCAACAGCAACAGCGTGCTTTTGTCCTATTATTTAGTTTGTATATATTTAAATATTGAAAATCTAACGATTTTACATCAGCTAATCCAAATGTGAATCAGTCGGTGACATTGTGCCTCTCTCCCTCTGCAGCTCTGTATGCCGAAAGGCCTGTCGTTCCGCACTCAGAGAGACAGCCTCGTCCCTCGCTTCCACTCCTTCCTCATCACGAGGGAAGATGGCTCTCGCATCTACGGCTTCGTCCACACCTTCTACGAGGAGGTGACCAGTGCTCAGATCCGCTCAGCCATGCAGACTCTGCACCAGATGCACCACGCTGAGCAGCACACCTCTCCCCATGCCTGTCCATCATCATCATCTTCCTCATCCTCCTCCAGTATGGACTCTCTGGCCAGCAGCTCGGATGAAGTGGAGTCTCCCTCCGCTCAGTCGGGGGGCCGAGAAGGCTGTGGCTGTTCAGCTTCCAGTTACGATGCAGAACGGGACACTCTGTACGTCTCTAAAGCGATTTGTCTGATTGCACCCATGCCCTTCATGCACGCGTGCAGGCGGTTCCTGTCGCAGCTGCACCAGGCAGTGGTCTCACAGCAGCCACCCCCGCTGCCCCTAGAGAGTTACGTCCATAACGTGCTGTATGAGGTTCCGTTGCCCCCGCCTGGGCGCTCCCTCAAGTTCCACGGTGTCTATGAGCCCATCCTTTGTCAACGGCCAGGCCTGAATGAGCTGCCGCTGGCTGATTACCCGCTGGGCAAGGCTTTCCAGCTGCTGGGTGTGGAGAATCTGGTGCAGCTCTTCACCTGCGTCCTGCTGGAGATGCAGGTCCTGCTCTATTCACAGGGTGAGACAAATTGTTTTTAATTAGTTCCTCTTTTCTGCTCCTTCTCATGATCTGAGTCATGGAATGACCATTTTATGTCCTACAGTTGAAGTAGCTGCAAGTAGGCTATTGAGTGTATAACAATGTCAATGCAGTGTTGAAAAGAATGTTTACAGTTTAAAACCACTACTGATGGTCTTCTGTCTAGTGATTTTTTTCTTATTTTCTGTATTACATATAAACCACTCTCATCTTCTCAGAGTCAAATAAGTGGACAGATGCAGGACAGGCTTATGCTAAGCTAATCACGAATTCACATTCCAATGACTGAAGGCTTGTACAAACAATCTGTGAATGAAACTCGTAATATTAAAGATCTCATCACATGTTTCTTTTTAAAACTGAGAGCAAAACACTAAAAGTGCATGGAAGCATGCATGATATCTGCCAACATATTATTTACCACTGAAATGGAAAATGTAGTTAGTTATGTGCCCCATATTGAAATTGCAGCTGGTAATTCTAAACAAAAATTTTCCTATTTTCCTAATGTCCTATTTTTTTAGCTTGTACCATTTTTTTCCCCTTTTTTTAGAACCCACAACAACCCCTGCTGGCCACATTGAGAGTACTTTTAATGGCTGATTATAGAGCTTGAAGTTAATTTTACATTACAATTTTTACATAAAGATATTAGAATATTGTGAGTATCGGATCCAGTTGATAATTATACATATAGATGTATCTATGATACTATATCTCCATATTAATATTGTGAAAAATTTACATTTTTGTTCATAATTTAAATATTTGAAAAGTATGAGCCTGTAAACCGAACTGATCAACAGTAAAACAACAAAAGGCTTGAAAGGTTAATTTATGTTAATATTTTGTTATTAATATTTTTGGAATATTGAAACTTCTGATTTCTGCTGATACAGAATGTAAACTTCTGGTCCTCAACATGACGTTTGATAGATAATAAGGATTATAGCTTATAGTGAGAATCATTAACAGTCAGACAATCTGATGATTAACAGAGACAGTCTGTTAAAGCAGTGCTTCACACACGGTCCACAAAGCCTGTTATATGGCTCCTAACCGTGGAGACAGATTGGAGGAATTTGGCAAACATTCCTCCACTCACTGCCACAATATCCTGTCTTAGTGTGACCTCACAGACTAACACATGAATGTAAATTCATGGGTCTCTTCACCACTGATATGAATCCGCAGATGTAGCATCTACATCACCCTCTTCGTCTGAGCCCCTTCCTTTGATCACTTCAGGATGGGTCAAACCCCTCTTAATTTCTGCTCCCATATATATTTGCCTCCAACCCCCGTCTCTGCAGTGCCTTTGATGTTGAGTGGGAGGAAGTGTAAAAAGAGGAGAAGAGCTAATGAATATTCCATTACAACACAGTGCATCTTAATGCTGTGAAAGCTGATCCAGTACGGATGCTAACGAGGTCCTCAGAGCTGCTTTGAAAAGACTGTGTACACAGATAGCTTCATTGTAATGGATGTAGTCCATGTCATCGCATACCTTTGTTTTGAACTGTTATACAATGTGAGAAAGACATACATGTACTATTGAGCTTATTTTTAAATGTGGTTTAAGGTGTCACTTTTTTTAATTATTTATTTTATTTCTAGTATTTGCCCACTTTTCCCCTCCCCATGTAGTAGTGGCCAATTAACCCATTCCATCCACCTGGTGCTCTCCATCACTTTGCAGTCTTCCTGACTCTAGGATGCTGAAGACGAGCACAAGCCTCCGATGCGTGTGATGAGGTCACAGCCTCTTTACAAAGTACTGTTGATGCACCATCACTGGGGAGCCAATGTTCTCTGAGGAAAGCGCAGGATCCCCAGCTCTGATGGATCAATCAGACACCTGAGCCAGCGCACATGTATTGTGAAAGTGATGGGGAGAGAGCGCCATCTACCTGCCCAGAGAGAGCCAATTTTCGGTCCCGGTTGTTGATGGTGATCAACATGACCGGGATTCAAACTCACGATCCTCTGGTCATAGTGTCACCGTCTTGGCCTGCTGAGCCACTCTGGGCCGTAGCACAACTTTTTAAAACTATTTTTTTGCTCATGTCCTTTAATTGTTGCATTAATTTTTACATTATTAGTTTGGTTAATTATTAATCCGCTTATTAACAGCAGTGGCAGTCGTTCTTTGCTACACAAGGATTTTGTCATCATCCACTGTTTGTGAGCAGACGCTGCCTGAATGAAATGTACACATGTGGCTCTTTACAGGGTGGATAGAAGTTCATTAATAACTGTTATGGGTCACTAACAGGCATGAAGATAAACAAGCAATGGTTAAAGTTCTGATCTGAACACTGAATATTTAGAAATAAGTCTTGTAACCTAGAAATGTCTTGATTTGTTTACTTTTTTCTCGTCCTGTGTTTGTAGATTACCAGAGGCTGATGGTGGTGGCAGAGGGCATCACCACTTTGCTATTTCCATTCCAATGGCAGCACGTGTACGTGCCCATACTCCCTGCTTCCCTCCTGCACTTTCTAGATGCCCCCGTGCCCTACCTCATGGGCTTACAGTCAAAAGAGGGCACTGACCGCTCCAAGCTGGAACTGCCTCAAGAGGTAAGAGAGACTCTTAATGTGAACAAAAAATTATTGACAGGTTTCTCATGTAGGCTTTCATGCATCATATGGCTAAAAACAGTACTTCTCAAGCCCGCTTGGACCACATACTTGCATTCCTCACTCATATAGTTCCAGAATAACAGGGCAGGAATGATCAATCCTGGTAATCCAACCTTAATCCTGATCCAGATAATGAAGACCCTTCAAGTTCACATCAGCCAGTTGTAGATCTGAATTTTCCAGGCTGGTAGATCTCCAGGACCAGGACTTGCACACCCATATAAGTCAGAGTTTGAGATTAAAGCTTGCACGTTTCAGTAGTTTTGTGATTTATGAGATTTAGATTACTACACATGGTTTGAGGCAGCTGTGGGGTTGTTTATGATTGCAGTCTGCTGTCATGGTGGAGTTTAAGTCTCCATTACTTTTTGGCTACCTTAGCCTCATAGCATGTGTGTGCTGCTGACTTTTTGGCCAACTATTGTTCCTCTACTCCTCATGCTTTTGGGGTATGTGGGAGATGGTACTGCTGCACTTTGGATGTTTTACCCTCACCTCTAATTGCATTGCTTCTCAAGTTAATTATTCATAGCTTGCTTAGGATCCGTGAGAATCCCGAGAGGCTTTTCCCACTTCCTCCATCCTAAATCTCATTCTCCATGCTCCCAGCCCCTTTGTCTGTGTTCCCTTAGTTAGAGCATACTCTGTACAGAGAATGAGTGAATGCGTACATGGCTTCAGGTTTCTTTTATTGTTGTTATTAGTGTGTAGGAACAGTGCAGTAGCCCTGATATTGTTTCAGGCTGAAATTAGTTATATTGTGCTGCAGCTTAATTCAGTATGCTGTCCCCTTTTAAAACACATCTCGAGTCTTAAGAGACTCCTGTCCTTACTGTCCTCGTTTTGGTTAAGACTGTGTGTGTACGTTTAGAGAATACACGCTCTGGGTTTAAAAGTGGTCTCCGTGCATTGGTGAAATGTCATTTTTGAATGTTTTCTTCACTGCCAGGGGCATGGTGCTCTAATTAAGAAGAATCTCTGTTCAGTTATTGTTTTCCTACATTTGTTTTTACATTACAGGATTATATACATTACTACTCAAAAGTTTGGGGTCACCTTTAATGAATTATTTTCATTTTAGAAGAAAATAATAATTTTCCTCATACTTTTTCTTCTGTTTGGAGATAAAATGATAAAATTCAGTTTTGAATCTCCTGTTCTAGTGTTTATTGAGGTTGTTTATGTGCTTTTCTAGTATATCCACAATATTCCTGCATCTGGTGATGCCTCCGAGTGACTAAACAGCTGGTGGATGTTAAACCAGAATGAGAAATGGAACCAAAGCAAAAACGCATTGTGAGCCATGGTGGCCATTTACATTTAATTCTAAAATTCTCAGGATCCCAAATTGTACAAACATACTTTTACTGAGAAAATAAACATTGTGTTCACCTGTGCTATCAGAAATAATTATGACGAATGGAATAAGAGGTGCCACGGAGGACTTAATCTCAGGCTTTACACGTCATGCCGAACAGCATGTTTATGCAGACATTGATTCCTGCTCGTATCGTGCGTCAGCGTTTCTGTCCTACAGACTGGCAGTATGGGCAGTGCTGCTGCTATGCTTGAGTGATTTTATTTATACAGCAGGAGAATAAGGACACACACCACACTTGAGTGCATGTGTCAGTGTGGAGCAGGATCGGCTGAGTGAACCGTGAGCACAACTCCTGAGGTCTTTTTCCTCTTCTTATTTTCTCCAGCATTAGTTCCATTAGAATTTCTTTCTTCAGGCTACTGATGCTCTCTCGTTCCAGCTTTACAGCTGCATTAACAACTGCATTAACAGCAGCATACATACAAGTATGTAGCACAGATTTAATGTGAATCATAATACAGCTATGGTGACTTGCCATAGTTTCTCAGATTCAGGCACAACACACCTCATTCAACTCAAGAAAGACCTGATGTGTGTAAGTTTAAGTGCGTAAATATGAATGTTGTTGATCCCTGACAGGCCTGGTTTTATGTCCTGGTTGGGCACAATTGAGATGTTAATGCCAGGATAAGACCATTATATCAGATTGGGGTTTTGACTTGGATGTAAATCCTCTGGCATTCGACTCACTGCCCTTAATATGGTTTATACTGAAATATATTTTTGTTATGCCTTTATTTTGCCTACATTACCTTCAAGTGGGATTGTTTTTGTTGCTGATCTCTATCTATCGCTGATACACTGTCACTGGGAAGCCAACATGCTTGGAGGAAAGCGTTTTAACTTAACTTTTAGTTAACATTTTGCCTGAGGGACAAAATGAAATGTCGGTCACATTTTATAGGGGGTGCCCAGTCCTGAACCAGTCCTTAAATGCTTAAATTTTAATGTTTTCAGACCCAGAGAGCTCACAAAAAAACTCTCCAGTTACCCTAATATAGGTCTAAAAACATATATTGATATGTACCATAATCAATCATCCCACCTTAGCAAACTACAGGTGCTGACTGGAGCTGTCGGTGGTAACATTTTAACACTCACAATCTGAAAATGTGTTCAGTAATTGACACTTTAGTCATATTAACATTATTGGCTACAAACTTTTATAAGTTTGTGCACCTGAGGTTGTTACATATTGTTGATTTTCTTAGTGAAAATGTGAGGTGTACGTTCATCTCTACAAGAAACAAATGAAAATATTACATGTATATTACATTATTATTAGGGCTGTCAAACTATTAAAAAATAGTGATTAATTTCAGTATGTCGTACAGTTAATCACAATTAATTGCGAGCAATTCCATCACCTGCCACAAGGAGTCACTAGTGAGCATGAGTGCAGAAATAACTGCTGAAACTGCAGAGTAGAAGAGGTGGTGTCTTGTTGCTGTGTAAACAAATGTCTCATTCATTTTCTAAACATTTTGAAGTGGAGGAAGAAACTAAACTGAGTTAAGTGAATACAAGGAAAGTGAGGTGAACTTGTCTGACCTTTTTAATGTAAACACACTTAAACCAGTTTATTTCTTTACATTCTTTTATGTATTATTGTTTTTACTTGTCATTTATTACTTGTCATTTATAAAGTACTTTTTTCTTATTTAAAAACACTTGGTGTATACCAGTTTATTTGTTTTTGGGTTGCTGGAACGGATTAATAGCATTTCAATTCATTTTAATATTGAAATTGAATTTGATATACAAGCGAATTGAGTTATGAGCTCAGCCATAGAAAGAATTTAAACTCGTAAGTCAAGGTTCATCTGTATAGTGATAAATGTCAATAAAGATGATTTTAAAAAGGCAAACACACAAGCCTTATATCATCGTTCACACTGCATTCGATATTGAAAGTGTAAAGCAGCCTTTACTCCTCTACTCTTAATGATGCCACGCATGGTCAAGTCTCAACATGAACTACAGATGACTCGGAGGGACAAATGGAATTTGCATTAACGGCCCTATTTAAAAAAAAAAGTCGCATTAAATTGAGGTAGCATTAATGGAATTTGCATTAACGGCCCTATTTTTAAAAAAAATCGCATGAAATTGATGTAGCATTAATGCATTATCGCATTAACTTTGACAGCTCTAATGATTACAAAATATAGATAGATAGATACTTTATTGATCCCCGAGGGAAAATTCAAGGAATGAGAAGGAATATGACTTTATTTATGTGGTCTAATTGTTTCATTTTGTTCCAAAAATGTGAAATACCTACATAAAGAGCAAGTGTGCATTCAAATATCCAGACGTTTGTGCTTGGTAGGAGATGGGTTCACTTCTATTCAATTAAAACATCAATAAACACGTACCATTTTATGGTAAAGGGGAAGTTGTACACTTTTTCTTTTCTTTAAAGTTTTGAAAGAAGAATGTCATTGAAATCACAGTTTTCTTCTCCACAGGCCAATCTTTGTTTCGTTGACATTGACAACCACTGCATTGAACTGCCTGAAGATTTTCCTCAGTTCCCCAACAAGTCAGAATTCATCCAAGAGCTGAGTGAGGTTCTGCTACACTACAGCCTTTCTCCAGAGGGAGGCAACCCCTCCTCTCCACCCACCAACACCCAAAACTGTGTGACAGGGACTGGATTAAAGAGCGCAACTCTAAAGGAGCTGGTAGATGATGGAAGGAATGGGAACCTTCCTGGAGAAGCTTTAGATGTTCTGGAGCTTCTGCAAGGCAACCCAACTCTGGAGCGCCTTCAGGCTCTGGCCAAACGCACAGGGGTGAAGGTGGCTCGTCTGGAAGCACTGGTGGCAGGGCAGAAGGATTTAGGGGAGGAGAATACTGGGGGAAGAACTGGCATTGAGGAAGAGGAACTGAGAACTGCCAAGCTGAATGTGCAGCTGAGGGAGGTGTTTGCTGCACGCTTTGCCACAATGTTTGCGGACTACGAGGCCTTCGTTATCCAAAACTCGCCAGACCTGGAGTCCTGGCTCACAAACCGTGAACAGATGCACAACTTCGACAAGGTGACTGTAATAAACATCTTGCACAACTGTATGCATACTGAGAGGCATTTTCAATTTGTCAGGTATCTGAACCAGAACTTGGCCATAAGACCTAATCTTAACCTCAATTCTGCAAGCACATGTAGGTCACAACTCGCCAAATAAGTAGCTGTGATCCTCTGCTACCCATCCTCTGATCAACTGCTTATATGTTCTTGATATAGTCACACAATCCTATGATGCTGTTAGAGTGCTCAGGTGTCAGGTCACAGTACTTGGTCGTTGATGGGCAGCTAGTCTAAGGTGGCATCCTGCAAAGATGGTATTCAATCTACCATCAGTGTCAGGCTGTACCGGTGGGTGATCGCTCACTCGAAGAAAGACAGAGATGGAATTAGTTCTGTTTGGGTTTACATAGTACAAAGATTGAGACTTATCAGAGTGTGGCTAATGACTCCGGCACAACTATCTAGAACAGCCTACCTAAAAGGACAGAGCCAGAAGGTAAACTGACATGGGAGCTCCCCGAAACACTGCCATCCCTCTGCTCACAGTCAAACCTGAGTGATCGTTTGTGAGAAGCGGTAAGACAGCCCTATCATCTGTTTACTATAAATCCCTGTCAGTAAACCCCTGGATTAGTCTTGTAGCACCCATGCAAAACAAATGAGGCAACCATCACCCATGTCAAACATGTCTTTGCTGATTCAATTTGAGCTATGGGGGGAAACTTTCAGTTGTCAATCACTGAAAGTGAAATTTTCATTCATTTTGGTACCTGCCTGTTCTGATGTGCTTGTTTTATTTGACTGTCCTCTTTCCAGGCATCCTTCCTGTCTGATCAGCCCGAACCCTTCCTGCCTTTCTTGTCGCGCTTTATCGAGACCCAGATGTTTGCCACCTTCATTGACAATAAGATCATGTCTCAGTGGGAGGAGAAGGAGCCTCTCCTGCGTGTGTTTGATGGACGCATTGAGAAGGCTCGTCTCTACAACGTGCGGGCTCCCAGTCTGCGCTCCTCTGTATATCAGAAATGCACCTTCCTCAAAGAATCTGGTGAGAATCTACCTTACATCTCAGAAATACTGCATTTTCATGTGGCCTTTATGGTGGAGTATGATGGAAACCAGGGACGGTGTTCAGATGTGAAAGTGCACAATCATTGACCGATGTGCTTTGACACAGAGGAGTTTGACCTACATATTTAACCCATCTGTGCAATGAAACACACTAGTGAGCACACATGCCTGAAAAGGTGGGCAACCCCTATCTGCAGTGCCCAGGGAGCATTTGGGGTTAGGTGACTTTCTCTAAAGCATTCTCAAGAGCACTCGGTCATGACCTGCTAGGGGATCAAACTGGTAACCTTCCGGTCAGAAAACCAGGTCCCTAACCACCAGGCCACGACTGCCCGTGATGTGATGACATTGGGGGCTTAGCCTGGGTCAGCTACTGTAAATATCAGTTTAAATGATGGTGTAGGTGAACATCAGGTTGGAGGGGGGTAAAAGGGAGCATCAGTTTGGAAGGAATGTCAGTTGGCAAATGTAAAATCTTTCACTTTCATTCAGGGCTGCTGTCAAAACAATCAGCCCGAATGCCCACTGCCAACACCCTTGACTGTGGGCCATTCAGCATATAAAATCCTGACTTTTTTGGAATAAGGAACCACTTATAATTTGTAATTCCTTTTGAAATATGTAAAGCAGTAATGCTTATTAAGCATTTGGATTCTTATTTAACAACTGATGACGCTCTGGGTGCTCTGGCACGATTTCTAGAATGTAATGTTTTTGCTGTATTCTTTGAAAACATGTTGAACTGCAATTCCTTCTGCTTTTGCAATAAGATGTTCCCAAATGCTGCCAAAATTGAAAGTAGTGGGATGAGGAATTGGAGGCGAGTCAGAGAGGGATGAATAGAGGAGATTGCAATGAAAGGACTGAACAGAATGTCCTTATGAGTCATACAAATGAAGAGCTTTGAAATGCTGCCAGATACACCATAGAGAAGAAGTGGAGACTGGCATCACCATTGACCCAATCGTGTGTATGTTTGGGGGTGGGGGCACTTCTTGGACTGAAGGGCACTGTTGTGTTTTCAGTTGATACTTCATCCCCATAGTTACACAGTTAAGCCACAGTTGTTTAGATGTGCTACTCTCAGGAACATGCCACCCAAATTTGTTTCAATATATTAGAATAGTTAATTCGTACTAAAGTATGTGCTGCTTTAGAGACCCTTACTGTGTTTTTAATCTGGTCTACAACACCGCTGTACAGGCATGCATTACAATACTGGATTAAATAAAAATGAACTTGGCATACCAGTATATATTTTATTTTAATGGACTCTTCCCCTACTTCAGCTCAGGCCATTGAGCAACGACTCCTGAAGATCGACCACACAGCCATTCATCCCCACTTGCTGGACATGAAGATCGGCCAGGGCAAGTACCAGCAGGGCTTCTTTCCCAAGCTGCAGGCTGATGTGCTTGCCTCAGGGCCAACAAACAATAAGTGAGTATTCTGACTGAAAGATACATTGTCAGATATACACAAGAGTAAAAATAGAGGTGGGGATAGAGTGTGTGCTCAGCAGTGGCTTTCAAATCTGTCTCTCGCTAGCAGTTCACCCACACTGTTTGTTTAACCTGTTTTCATACAGCACACAGTAATGAAATCCTGATAATTAGGAGAGTGCCAGACCATATACTGACTGCCAGAATGAAGATAATGTGAGAGAAATAGAAAATGTTGGCTGAAAAGCACTTGAATTAAACTTTTTTTTTTTTTTTTTTTTTTTTTTTTTTTTAATATACTTTTTCATTTTCATTGGTATGATTTCATTTCTTGCACAACTCCCCATTTATTATCTTCACTGTCACCGTCACATTTATGGAAAGAATTAAGGAAGAACAAGAGTCTCATTAAGGATAAGATACTGCTCTTTACTAATCATTGAATTAATGTAGATGGAAACAGTAAACCGCATTCTCCAAGGCAGCACATTATGAATGTCACTGTTGATAATCTACCTTTTTAAATTTTATTGGATTTTTCCAAAACGTAGGAATAAATTACATAAGCTCCCCACACAAAAATTAGTCATCTTGCTTGTATTGCACAAAGACGATTGGGCTATACAGTACCAGACAGACATTTGGACAATGTTTTAGATTTTAGATTCTTCAAAGCAGACACACAACTGATGTCTCAAACACATTAAGAGGCAATAAATGCAAGTCATGAACTCTTGACAAGACACAGCTGTTAACTGAAAGCCATTTCAGGTGACTACCTCATAAAGCTGACTGAGAAAATGCCAAGAAAGCTGCATCTAAGCAAGAGGTGCCTACTTTAAAGAATGTAAAATATAAACATATTCTGGTTTGTTTAACACTGTTTTGTTTACTAAATAATTACAGATGTATTTCTTCATAGTTTGGATGACTTTAGTATTAATTTACAATGCAGAACATTTTTAAACCATGAAGAGTGCAGTGTGTGGTAGCCTGAAGCTATCCTTTTTATAATGTGTGCATTTAAGTGTATTGATGTGGAAAGTACATATTGATGGTTTGACATTTTACCATTTGCTGACAAATATAAGTCTGTTTAAAACTTGTAACTTGAAAAATGAAATACAAAACTAACTAAATAAAATTGTACTGAAGGCCATAATGAGCTCAACCCTGCAGTAGAGATCACATGACCACAGTAATGTGGTTATCTTCACAGCCCTAGTTACAAATGAGTTTTTCCTGTTTACTTTCATAACATTTTCGTTTAATGCTGTTGTTGACAGCATGTACGCTGCTGTTCACAGCTCTGATTTTTTAGCTTTGTCATGTCATTATGGCTTATAAAGAAAAGTGTCAAGTCTGAGTACTTTGGATTTACTGTATGTGCATCCTCTAGATTGTCTAATTCTGATAGTTAACTATCTGTGTAATGAATGAATATTCACTCAGATGGAGAGAGGAAAATACACTTGCAAATTAACATAAAGACAAATATATATATATATATATA
>BRDA01013985.1:58791-82652 GCA_036984385.1 Crenuchus spilurus
CCGAGGCTGAATACCAAAACAAAACTCGCCCTACTGGTTTTTTTCTGCAAACCTGGGAAATGCAGTGTTAAGGATCTTTTGGTGGACTTCACTTTGTCAGGCAGGTCCTATTTAAGTGATGTCTTGATTGAGAACAGGTGTGGCAATAATCAGGCCTGGGTGCGGCTAGAGACAATGTACTCAGGTGTGAGAAACCACAGTTATGTTTTAACAAGGGGGGCAATCACTTTTTCACACAGGGCCATGTAGGTTTGGATTTTTTTTCTCCCTTAATAATAAACACCTTCATTTAAAAATAGCATTTTGTGTTTACTTGTTATCTTTGACTAATATTTAAATTGGTTTGATGTTCCGAAACATTTAAGTGTGAAAAACATACAGGAAATCAGGAAGGGGGTAAACACTTTTTCACACAACTGTAGACTTCCTGAATATGTAGGGAGGTAGTGAAATAATAATAGGGATCCAATTCAGTCACAGCCAGTATATTAACTTAAGCCAACACCATGCAATAAAGGTTTAACTATATTTATGTAGGAGCTTATTTTTTATCATTTTTAATGCACAAAATATGCTGTGCTCAGCTCCCCATGTGAGACAGAATGTGCCAGTCTCCTTTCTCATATTCTCGCTCTCTCGCTCTCTCTCTCTCTCTCTCTCGCACAGACACATTCAGAACATGGGCGAGATAAAGACGGATGTGGGCCGTGCGCGAGCCTGGATTCGTCTCTCTCTAGAGAAGAAGCTGCTCTCTCAGCACCTCAAACAACTGCTGTCTAACCAGACCTTAACTAAGTACGACCCACACTCATCCAGACAGGGCAGAGCTACACTGCATATCTTCACTGTGCTAATAAAACCCTGGAACAGCAGCTGTTCTTTCTAATGTGTAAAAAAACATGAATAAAGAACCAGTAAAAATGGCTCTAAACTGCATTCAAATACAATCTTATCTTCCAAATAAATGAATGTTTTTATCTCAATAAATAAAAATACATGTTTTATTTTTCCCTTCTCGTAACCTTGTATTCTCCTAAACCTACTACCATGGAAATATGAGGCTTTGAGTGTTAAGTGTTTCATGTGTCTACAGGAAGCTGTATAAGCGTTATGCCTTCTTGCGCTGTGAGGAGGAGAAGGAGCAGTTTCTCTTCCATCTGCTGAGTCTGAACGCTGTGGACTATTTCTGCTTCACCAGCGTTTTCACCACCATCAGTTAGTACACACACACACACACACACACACACGCTTATCAGTACTGTATTGGTAAAATAAATGTAACATGTAATAATGATAGTAGTACTGGAGGAGGAGGAGGAGGAGGTGTAATAGCAATAATGATAACAATAATATTATTGATATTTTATTATTAATAATAAATTAATATAATATGTATTATTATTATATGCAGTAGTAGTAGTAGTAGTAGTATGCTTATTTAAATTAAACTGTACTTGAAATTTGATTTATCCTTTGCTGTGTCCTCTGGTTCACCCTCTGTCTTCTCTGAATTCTGATGTCTCCTCCTTTCACCCCTGCAGTACTCACATTCCCCTTAAACCTCTCATGACACAAAAAGCCTGTTATAAGACTGTAAAGGATCAGAGATAAAGCTGTCTGCAGGAAGCAGATTATAGAAATGGCTGTGTACCTCTGATATTGTAGGCTTGAGATGCTATAAAACTGATGGACGGAGCACACATTGTGCTGGAACATACACAATTTGTAGTTTGACATATTCCCATATTCATCATTAGAATATTCCACTTGGGTGGATAGACCCTGAATATGTTTTGAAGGTGAAAATAAAAGTAAAGCATGTCCGCCCCGCCAACCAATGACTTGCATTGTCCTTGAATAAAGCCCCTGTGGGGTTAAGAGACTGCTCTTGCTGTAGAGTGAATGCAAGGTGTGTGTGTGTGATTTTACTCTGAAATACATTTTGTTAGATGATCTAAAAAAAGACATTTTTGGAGAAAATGAGAAAGTGTAAACAGAAATCTGTAATTACAGTAATACAGTTTTTGCACTGGTGCTCTTCACTGTGTGCATTATTCAGTGTGATCTCCACAACACATTTCATTCTGACAGCACTCTTTGTTTTGTTCTTTCAGTGATTCCTTACCGAGCGGTCATCATCCCTATCAAGAAGCTGAGCAATGCCATGACGACGTCTAACCCGTGGGTGTGCGTGTCGGGTGAATTAGGAGACTCTGGCATCATGCAGATTCCAAAGAACGTTCTGGAGATGACGTTTGATGTGAGTGTTCTGACATCACACTGTGTCTGTGCTGTTTTCATGGTAACTACAGCCTGGAGAGCAGCTGCAGTATTGGTCCCTGCATTACAGCGAGCTGAATCCTTTTTCTCCTCACCTATTAGTCACACACTATTTACAGTTTGTTTTTCTCATAACCTTTCTCTTATGGGCTTAATTGAACCACAGTTTGAAGCGCTTTATATTAGCAGAATTCTAGTATAAACAAAATCTGTTGCCTTATATTTTATCACTTTGTTTTATTAAAATTAAGATGTAAGTAACTGTTTAGCACAATGAATCACTTGAGTGAATTATTATATTACTGTCATACATTTGCATATAACATTAAGTGATAAAATGACTGTTTTGAGCACATGGTTGATTTATGATGCATCACTACTACCATTGTTATGCTGTTAATGCAGTTTAAAAGTTTAGGTAGAATGTATGGCTTTCAGAAGACTGATCTCTTAAGAGTCATGTGGGTGTATGTGATATTGCTTGTGTTTGAGAGACAGCGATAGATGTCTGGAGTGATAATTTATTCAGTGTTATAATTGATGCTGGAACAGATTCAGATGGGATTCAGTTGGGGAATCACAGGTACATGTTAGCAACTCTGAGACCTTGATTTTAGTACAGATAAGAGATTTCAGTAGATTAAAATAATGTGATTACTCTTGACGTACAATTACAATATGATTGGCTGTAATTGTGCACATATTGACTGAGAAACGTGGGCTGCTGAATCTCAAAGCAGCCTTTTTATTTCTGCTCCAACATGGAGCGATTCATGTATTCACCTGTTTCCAAGGTGATCTAGACTTGAGTTATGCTTTTGTACTGCTGGAGACACTCTCTTTAGAATGAAAAATAATGATGTGATGACGCCACCTTAAAGGACAATCCCCCTCAGAGTTAAAAATAAAACAATTCTGCTGTATTACATGCTTAACATACAAACTGTGATTCTGAGTGTTTTAATGTGAAATGATTCAGCCTAAACAAACATACAGAACTGTTCACAGTGGTGCTCATGATGGCAAGATGGCTTCTGAAGCACTTAACTAAAAACTCAAAGTCTTGCAGAAAGTTACATGAAATGCTTAGGAATGTACTTCCTGATGATTTGCAGGAGTTGTCAAAAGACCTAAAATATGGCTTTTTAAAAGTGAGGTACACACTGGAGAAAAGAAGGCTAAATGATGGCCAAATTAACATTTTTGTACTATTTGTATTCCAATATATTGTCTTGCTACATGACCCACCTTCTCTTGACATTCAGTTCATGGACAGATGTCCTGACATTTTCTGATATAATTCAGAATTAATTGTTCCATCAATGCTAAGCTGTCCTGGCCCAGATATAGCAAAATGGAACCAAACAATGATACTACCACCACCATATTTTTGTTCTCATCTGTCCACAAAATATTCTTCCAGTAGTCTTCTGGCTTGTCCACGTGATATTTAGCAAACTGCAGATGAGCAGCAATGTTTTTTGGAGAGCAGTGACTTTCTCCTTACAACCCTGCCATGCACACCATTGTTGTTCAGTGTTCTCCTGATGGTGGACTCATGAACATTAACCTTAGGCAATGTGAGAGAGGCCTTCAGTTGTTTAAAAGTTACTCTGGGGTCCTTTGTGACCTCTCTGACTATTACACGCCTTGCTCTTGGAGTGATCTTTGTTGGTCGACCACTCCTGGAGAGGTAATAATGGTCTTGAATTTCCTCCATTTGTACACAATATATCTGACTGTGGATTGCTGGAGTCCAAATGCTTTGGAGATGGTTTTGTGACCTTGTCTAGCATGTTGAGCATCAACAACTCTTTCTGAGCTCCTCAGAAATCTGCTTTATTCATGCCATGATACACAAACGTGTTGTGAAATGCAGACTTTGATAGATCCCTGTTCTTTAAATAAAACAGGGTACCCACTCGCACCTGATTGTCGTCCCATTGATTGCAAACACTTGACTCTAATTTCACCTTCAAATTAACTGCTAATCCTAGAGGTTCACATAGTTTATATATCACAAATATGTCATATTGGATAATTTTTCTCAATAAATAAATGAGCAGGTATAATATGTGTCTCATTTGTTTAACTGGGTTCTCTTTATTTACTTTTAGGACTTGTGAAAATCTGATGTTTTAGGTCAAGTTTATGCAGAAATATAGAAAATTCTAAAGGTTTCACAAACTTTAAAGCACCACTGTAGATACTGTGACCTCTGGTTTCTGTCTTCACCACTGTAAATAACTTTTTTAATTATTGTGCAGTTTTATATTAGAGTTTGAGATTCTCTACAATGCACCATTTCTCTTTAAAACACTCAAAATAAATGCCGTCTCAGCTGCTGAATTATGCAGAACTTCATTTTAAATCACTGGAATGCCCTTTTTAAGTGTTAAGTGAGGACACCCATCACTGCCATCTCTCATGCTGTCAATCATCCATCGTGTCCTAACTTATCATGTCTCCTTTCTCAGTCTGCCTTTAGGCCTCACACGCACATCTCCGCCCTCTTCAAGGTTAGGAGAACCATGTCTCCACATTTTCCCCTACTTTTTCCATTTATCCATTTCTCTCCAGCAACCACTCTTATTTCCTCACTTGCTCTTCACTGGCATCTTTTGGGAACCCTAGTACCCTGTTAATGATTTAACAGTTTGTTTGTCATTTTCATGCATTGGATACAGGAGTACCTGAAGGTCTTCATTATCTGGATCAGGTGTGTTAGAGTAAGGTTGAACTCTGCAGGGTGGTAGATCACTAGGACTAGGACTGGGCACCTCGGCATTGGACTGTGAAAGCCTGGTGTGAGCTTTGTAAAAGCATGTTTGGTTTGGTGCTGATTTATAGATGCCTTCCATCAGATACATGAAAATGACATTCAAGACTGTCTTAAAACCTTACTGTTGCTTTGGTGTAGTTTCTCAGGACTTAGTTTTTGTGGTAGTAGCTCAGAAAAGTAGCTTGGAGAGTGATAGGGTCTTGCAGGGGTTGTGTTTGAACGTGACTATTCAAATGTCTTCAAGCTTCAATAAACACTCCAGTGTTTCTCAGTGTCATCTCCATCAGCTGCATCTGTAATATGCAGTCGATTACCTCAGACAAAAATTCAGAAGGGCTTCCCTGTGTGAAAATAATTTACAAATCAGTTGATTTTAAGATTCTTGCAGTAGAAGCCAGTGGGCAGCTTCAGACCTGGTAATGAATCATATGCTCCAGATGCAGCAGATGATGGGTTGAAAAACGCTGGAGTTTGCCTTTTAAGAGCAATGTTTGCCTCTGTCTCCTTCTCTGACTAACACCCTCACTCACATGCTTATTCAGCCACTGTCAGACACCTTCTTAGCATTGCTGACATTGTTCTCATGCTCTGTGTATGTATGTGCATAAACTCTACAGTGCCAGAACCTGGGGAAGCTGACCACTGTGCAGTTGGGTCATGATAATGCTGGACTCCTGGCCAAGTGGCTGGTGGACTGTGTTATGGTCCGCAACGAGATAACGGGACACACGTACAAGTGAGCAACTCACTTTCTCATGCATTACTGCTTTAGGGTGACCTAGAAATTTGTGACGACATACTGTATCCTTTAACTTCAGCATAAAATGAGTTTTTCTTGCCGTTTTGAGACTCCACAAATGCTGTTGCTCTAGATACTGTCTTCTTTCTGAACTCATTTTTTGATCATTTTCCAGGTTCCCCTGTGGTCGCTGGCTCGGGAAAGGTGTGGACGATGGCAGCCTGGAGAGAATTCTGATTGGTGAATTGGTGGTTCCTTGCAGCGATGAGGAGGTGCTGCGAGGAAGCAAGACTCCGCCCCCTCAGCGCTCGCCCTCACAACTTCGACGTATCAGCATAACATCCATCACAGGGCGAGGCAGCAGTAAGATTATCAATGATGCCAATGATTGTTAGCTGTAGACGCTGTTTGTGCCAGTGTACATACTCATGAGATGATTTAATGTTTTATTGGGCCCATATCCATTTAGTGATAATCATTGTAATCGGTTATTTTAGAATCTCTCTCTCTCTCTCTCTTATCTATCTCTAGAACCAACAACAGATCAGATACAGGAAGCCATCAGTGAAGCAGTGAACAACATTGTCAAACATTTTCACAAGCCAGAGAAAGAGGTGAGTGCAGGCTTACAGTTTTCTTCACTTTGTGTTTTCTTATTTAATCTGACTCCTGGTTCTCTCTTCGTCCTGTCAGAGAGGGAGTCTGACTGTCTTGCTGTGTGGAGAAGGTGGGTTAGTGGGAGCGGTGGAGCAGTTCTTCTACCATGGCTTCCGCACAGCTCGTCTTTTCCAAAAAAACATCTTCGTCTGGGATTTTATAGGTGAGCTCAGAGTAGAACGTCTGCTAACTAATCAATGTGATTTAAGTCACTTTGCTATTGCAGAAAGTGTACAGTGCTTGAATGTGATCAGAACACCATCTTTATCACTGTGGTATTCCAGGGCTGTAGTACGAGTCTGGATTGGGCTTGAGGCACTTTTGTAATGTAAAGGACTCATCTTGGGCTCAGTAGTAATTGTACTTGGTCTTTCTTCTGACCATTGGTCACCAAATTACAATTCTTAATAGATATCTTGGCAACACTTTAACTTAACTTTCATTAATAGCTCATGAACAAATGATAAATAACTGTGCACAAATCATTTGTTCATGAGAATTTTATTTACTAATGATTTATTAATGATTTAACATCTGCAAAAATTTATACATCATTAGTAACTACATGAACTGTCAAACATTTGTTCATGTTCAAATTCCCATGAACTAATGATTTGTTCACAGTTATTAATCATTAGTTAATGGCTTATTAATAAAAGTTATTATAAAGTGTTAATGATCTCTTTAAAAAATGATGGTGAGGAGCATCTGGGAGAAGACTCTGAGTAGAGCAGTTGCTCCTCCATGTTGTGAGGAGCCATTTGAGGTGGTTTGGGCACCTGGTTAGGCTGCCTCCTGTACGCCTCCCTATTGAGGTGTTCCAAACATGTCCAGCTGGGAGGAGAACTTGGGAAAAACCCAGGACGTGTTGGAGAGATTATATCTCTCATCTGACCTGGGAACGCCTTGAAATCCTCCCATATGAGCTAGAAGAGGTGGCTGGAGAGAGAGACGTCTGGTGTACTTTACTTGGGTTGTTACCTCTGAGACCCTGGTATGGATAAACGGAGGATGATTGATGGAATATTACAACTCCTTGTGTTGTTGTTGTTGTTGTTGTTGTTGTTGTTGTTGTTTATTTATTATTATTTATCATTTTATTTTTTATATTATTTTTATTATTACTAAATTTATATTTAGATTTTTTATTTTTTTTTAAATTATTTTTATTTGTTTATTTAAGTGTACGTTCTTCAGTTACAACACGTTTTGTGTTGCTACTTACTGATTCCATATATTTGTTTTCTATTCCTAGCCAGACTTTGTGTTGAGGTGATTTTCCACAAGCTCTGTTTTAGAGCTGGTGTTTACTTAGTAGATCATGTTGTGGTAATGATACAGGGTTGCACAAAGGACTACCATGAAAAATTTATTAATTTTCCATCTTTCCATAGTCCGTGTGCTTCAAATCCCTCTTGTGGAAACAGTGGCATACTGCATCTTTGACTCCCTCAACCACCAGTATAGTTACTGAGCAAAACATTTTATTTTTATGTTGTTAAATCAAACGGGCAGAGACAAAGGAAAGGTACTCTCTCTGAATGTTTACAAAGATTCAAACATTCAGAAACATGTAGAAATGTGTATATATTTGCTTGCATTTAACACACTGTGTCTGTGTCCTGAACAGAGAGATCAGTGGTATATATGGAGAGCGCTGATCAGATGGGGGATCTGCAGGAGACAGCGGAACCTCTTGGCTTGACTTGTGACTCTCTCTGCCGTTATGCCAATGCCATCAACAACACATCACGTAACATTGGAAAGGATGGCAAATTCCAACTTTTGATTTGCCTTGGGGAAAGGTAAGAGCATCTAGAGGGTAAAATGAGCACAAATACAGATAAACCTTAGCGTAGTTCTAGCTAATTCTCTAGTCTGATTGACCATCATGGAAGACGGAATTTCTCTTGCTTTTCTGATGTACCAGGTTACATTTTATTTTTCAGTTCTTACAGTCAATACATGGAAATTAAGCTGCAAAAAGAGTGCATTTTGAATCGGTCATGGTTGTGATGTCTCAATTAGTACATACTACCTAGGGACCTACCAAATTCACAGCTGTGAGAATCGCATCACTGGCTGTGAAATGAGCCTTTTCATGTGAAACAGACAATTTGCCATGAAATGCCATGAAAATGTATCATAAAGCAGTTTGTGCCTTAATTGCAGGTTCTGAAAATAGCATGTAGATGTTTAACAGTTTAGATTCATAAAGCCATGTGAGGTGAAATATTTGATGGGAGATTGATGTCACACAAGCAATAAAAGTTTGATGTTAAATGCAAATTAAAGCACTGTTTTACCAGGTTGAGTGACATGTCATGCTGAATTGTGATGCTGCATTATGCTCATTATTCCTGAGATATTTCCCCACAGCTAATCGTGCTAATATGCAAATAATTCAATATGTATTTATAAAGCAGCTTGACATAATTGGTATAAGACAATATGAATCAAAATGCAAAAACCCAATGTGAGTAAGCCAAAGACGACGGTAGCAAGGGAAAAGCTCCCTTGAGGCTGGAGGAAGAAACCTTGGGAGGAACAAAGACTCACAAAGGGGATCCATCCTCCTCTGATCAAACTACTGATAGAGATTTACATAAGGCCAAGTAAAAAAAAAAAAAAAAAAATTGATCATCCTTTTTCACCAAAAATGTTAGGTCGGGGGGGAGGTGTTTTTTTTTTTTTTTTTTTTTTTTTTTTTTTTTTTTTTTTTTTTAATTTTGTTTTTTTAAATTGAAGGTAGAAATGTATACAGCGAATATTAAAATGATGTTGAAAACGTGAAATGGGGTCGCCATCATGCAGAGGCGATTGCTCTAAGACTGCAAGGGAAGCTCAAAAAAATAAGTGATGAATAATATACTGTTGTGTGTACATGTCATTGACTAAATATGCACTACAATGCGCTCAACTTTTGTTCAGAATCAGCTTCTTTATCACTGGTAACGACGCGGCTTTCCTCTCACTCATTCCCGCAGCTTCACAGTGCTTTAAACAGGGTTGACACAGAGTTCAATAGCGAAGCAAAGAGTGCAGCGAAACGAGATGAGTCATTGGATAAATGCTGGGTTTTGTCCTGCCCATCAGATGCTCAGCGTCTCTGGGGGTCTATGGGGCAGTGGGCTGGCCTCGGCTGGCCCAGACGCTCAGTTTTTGCATGATGATTGGATGTTCTCTCTGAGGCTGAATCCCTTTTTGATTGACAGCTAAATGAGCGAATCAGTGATCTTTTTGTGTAAACATCCGTGGGAGCATTTTTAAATTTTCTTTCTGTTCTGAGTTGAACCGGAGACTTTCCTAATCCTCTTAGCAGCATTTTCTTTGTTAAAAACGACTAGCGACAAATCAAGCTTCTATTTCTGGTGTTTCTTTGTAGCTACTTGTGTTTGGAGACTGACTTCTATCACTCTTTCTGACTTCTAACGCAGTTTCTGTCCAGCGAGCCCATCCACTGTCACAAAGCACTCACAGGCAGACACACTTCACATTAGCCTCGCGCCAGTCCAAGCTAGCGAGCTAGCAGGTGTAAATTTGAATAGCGTGAAATTTGAATGATTCTAGGCCAGACTAGCATGTTTGGCGCACTGTTTTGCATTAAAAAAAAGTCCTGTGGTCCTGTGGTTTTTAGAGGGTCGGGCAGGGATGATCACCAATTGTGTTTTTTTTTTTGTTTTTTTTTTTTTTTTACTTGGCCTTATCAGTTAAGTCTGACATTGTGCTGTAGTGTAAAACAGTAATGATATTAATAATAGTGATAGTTGCATCCATATGGGGTCAAATTATGAGTAATAGGCTGAAAGTTTTAGTCTGATCATTGCTATTAGGAGAAGGAAGGAAACCGACACAGACATTAGAGTGTCAGCGGACAATAATATCCGTCCATACTGCCATCCTCAAACCTGAAACCTGTTGGCACAGCATTGTAGTGTCGTATGAGATTTCATTCCCCATGTTCATGAATTCCTGAAACAACAATCAAATTAGAAAGGAGAGGTTAATTGCAAAAAGCAAAACTGAACAGATGAGTGCCATGAAATATAACACTTTTCTATATAAATCTAATACATTTGTCATGTAAGATACTACGTCCATGGAATTATGGTCAGTTTCCTGTGAATTGGGTAGGGCCCTAACAGTGTAACACACATGATAAACTTTTGGAGTTTAGAGTACAACAAAACTGTACTTTGGACCCATTTAAACTCCAGTTTTCCATCTCTTATCTTTTCAGAGATCGTCTCCTGTCTAGTTGGCTCCCTCTGTTGGTGGATTGTCCAATTATCACACGGATGTACGAGGAGACTGCACTGCTGCGCGACCGTGTTGCCGTTAACTCTCTCATCAGCATCCTGCAGTCTCTCCATGATTTCCCCATCACTCTGGAAACTTCTCTCACCAAGGGTGTGGACCTGTAGCCCCTGAAGAAACTCTCTTTTCAGACTCTTGACTTTCTCCGCCTCAGTATTCCTCTCCCTCCTGTATCTGCTGCTCTCGGGGCCAGTGCGGCTCTGAGATCTTTCCTCAAGCTTGAGACTGAAGCATTCAAGGCTTAAGAGCTTTTACTCAGCTCTGTCCCAAACCCAGAGGACTGGGCTTCCTTCAGAGAGTAGCTGTGCTAAGGGTTGCTTTAGACGTTTGCGTTCCTGGCTAAAGCCGTGTTCATTTATTCTGTTTCTGTGGAAAAAATAACAAAAAAAACTTGGATATGTTTCTGAATTCTCCTGATATGGTTTTGTGGAGGTTGACACCAGAGAGTTTTCGTCTCCTGTGTTTTTCCTTTAGACTTAGTCCACGTAGAATTAGTGAGACCTGCAACAGAAGAATTTTCAGAGAAGCAGTAAAGAATAGCGTGTTTTTTTTTTTTTTTTTTTTTTTTTTTTTTTTTTTTTGACCCAGACCTTTTTAGCTTTGACAGGCTTCTTATGTCTTTGTATTCCTTCCTACAATGGGAGGCTGAAATTAAGTCATACTTGCACAACTGTTAATGGACAATTAGGAGATCTCAAGTGCGTATTTGTTGGGGTTAAAATTAGCCTTGTTGATTGACGATTGATCTCCCAAGGAAAGCATCTGCTTCAACTGACTTTAGAGTGGTCATTAGAGAAGGGTTTAGTTAAACTGGATCAGTCAAGCTGAGCCTGTGGTAATTTAGAGGAAATTACATTCCAGCAACACCAAGAGAAACCACTGTAGTGATACTGTATGTGTATATCATTTTGTGTGAGTGTGAAGAGCATTATATAAAATTTATTTTGCCAATCAGTATTAACTTGATTTGTGTTTAAATAAATCAACATCAAGCTTAAATTTTGTACTGAGGAGAAAACATTGGAAATAAAAAAGCAATAACACACCTTGCCATCTCCCACTCATAAGGACAAAAGTGTTTATCCATAGTGAGCTTTCTCTGTTTTGACATTTGGCCCAATAATGATGCTTTAGAATCAGAAATATTCAGTTTATTTATCTTTGAGTTTGGCTTAAGAACAAAAAAAATGTGACTCCATTAGTTCTGGAATTTAATTTTAAAATGTGTACAAATACACTAAATATACACTTTTAAGGTTCTTGATCATCCTGGTTGGAACTTTATTGCCAAAAATATATTAGACATAAAAATAAATCTTAAATACTGGAACAGATGGAAGTTAATCATGGACAGTATCACAGAGGTTATAAATGTGTTAAATTCAGTCATTGAATAACTGCTGTGGAAAATGTAAACAACTTTTTAACTTGAATTTCGAAGTGTTTGAGTCTGAATTATTCAGATGTTTAAGTATGCAAGAGGGTGCATGAATGAGCTTTAGCCCGCTTTTTTTTTTTTTTTTTTAACGTCTTGGCTCATTTCTATGTATTTATTATTATTTTTAAGCAATGCTATTTGTGACACTGGTTGATTTTTGCAGTTTGTACTGAACTGGATCATTTTAATGTGATGCTGTATCAGTTATTTATTTCCTGATGTATCATATCTACTGTTCAGTCTTTGGTTGGTTCAAACTGTGTGTATTCTCGGTATATGTTTGCCTGTGTAAGACTAACTGAATCCAAATATGTGCCCCCTCTTAAAGTGGCTAAAACATTTCTTTGGCTGTTGCATTGTGGGAATGAGGTATAAAAAAACACTGGATCCGTTCCCTTTTGTCTTCAGTGCTATTGCATGCTACATATTTTAGAGCTTGGAGCTACAGCTGTAGCTGTAGATTAGTGAGTCCAACTACGAGTCCAACCCCAGCCCTCTCCATCATTTAGACCCGTTCCAGGGTCTCAACCTACCTTGAGTACTTGGGCAGTTCTGTCTTTCTTTTCCCCTTCTCCTTTGATCGCATTGTGAACTGTCCTTACTGGAATTATTGAAATGAGTGAATACTTCCATCTGTCAGTAAAAGGGTAACATGATCTGTTATATTCAAAATATTTATGAAACATCTCATTAAAATCACTCAGTATGTTCAAGTTTGTGTCTTTTCTCAGTGCAGTGTTTTCCATCAAGCGTCTTAGCAAATTTTATGTTGAATTTTATTAACAGTGACGCGCCCAACTTCCAATTGCTTATAATGGAGTTAACAAAATTTGAAGCTGAAAATTAAATATTACCTAAATGTATATTTTGTTCTGTATTGTTTGTATAAAGCAATGTTCCCCCCTTCTTAGTGTCTAGATAGAATTTACATGTTTAGAAGTAATCCTGCAGTGTTTCTTAGACCATGTGAAGTATTCTTAAACTCTTCAAATATGTAAATACAACTTTATTACAGTGAAATGCATTAAAACGTCTTTTGATAGACAAAAATGCATTTTATATTTTCTTAATTTTCTTTCAGAATTCCTGTTTGTGAATGAGTAGCTGATTACATTTTATAGTATGTATGTAAATAATTTTGGGACTTGTAGTCATCAGTTTAGGCCTACAGCACAGCTGGTGAGCTAGCTGTGCCTTTAGACTATAGGGCAGTTGAGAAATCACTTTTTTGAATGAAGCCTCTTAAATTCTGTTCACCTTAAGCAGCGTTACCCAATAACTACATTGAAACTGAGTTATTCTTCAGTTGTAAAAGTGTTGAATGCAAGTCAACTGGTGATTGAGATTCACTGGTGGTTCTAAGGAGTATAAAAGGCTACATTTTAAACTTAAGCTTTTTAAGGGAGCAAAGAAAATAGTGATGTAAAACGTGTAAAATATTTTTAACTGTCAGAGTAAACCACAGCAATGCAGCTCGCTCGTACTCGGTAGTACTAATAGTAAAATAACTCCTGCAGTCCTTGTTGATCCGAGCCTGCTGCCGCCTTTTGCTTCAACATCTGCGCAGCTGCTGTAGTAACGAACGGCAACTCCGCCCACCCGCATCTCAGCGCACGGATTTGAAACGCAGCGTGTCCTAGCAACTGGGCCCGCCCTCGTTTCCCGCGTAATTTTCTCTTCCATATATGGACAATAAGAAGTGGACGCGGCGCGACGTCAGCGGCGTATGCAAATAAGGTTGATTGAAGAAATTCAGAAAATGGAGGCAGGAGCGGCGCGCATGCGTAAACGGGTTACTACGGGCAGACAGAAAGTGAGACGTTCAGGACGAAGCGGCGTGCCTGGCAGTGGCGCATTGTTTTATGACTAACGTTTGGAGCCATTTCACTTCTTTGCCTTTCCTGCTCGAGTGACTTTCTTCACCTTGTGTCCGAGTTAGCTAAGGTAAGGCTGGCACTTTTTGTAAAGTAACTGCGCTGGTTTTTGTGGGTTGGACGTTGTCAGAGCATCTGTTGAGAGGCGGAGAGGGAGAGAAAGGCCCCCTAAATAAGTTTGTCAGTGGGACAATACGAGAGCCAGTAGGATGGCACAGCAGCAGTCGGAAATGTTGGGTTTAGAGGGGAAGTCTGTACCTGTGACTTGTTTAAAGTAGACGGTAAACTGCTGGCAGTATTGAAGGTGTTTTGCGTCGTTTTTGTGCGCATTGGGCACGTGCGCCGCTCGGAGCGTGCCATTTTAAGGCGCGCGCTTCGCCTGCAGATGTAAATGGCTCAAGTACTTGATAAGATTTCATACACCTGAGCTGCATTTGACTTTTTGGGTCGGATTTGGATCCCGCTGTGTCTGCAGGCGTTTCTTTGAGCGCTACTTCGTCCCTTTAAATGCTCGGTTGGTGAAGCGACATGCGGTGTAGGAGCGACTTGAGCACAGCCATGAACTCGGACCACGAGTCTCTGAACTGTCTGAATATTCAGCACTTTTATGCGCGGCGTGTTCGCAGCGTATTTAGACAAAGTTCTGTAGTTTTAGTCTGCTTTGAAATATGATAATCGCTTTGGCGCAGCGCCGAACTGTCCGACTTGCTGTGGCTGTGTGTGTGTGTGGTCTCGTACACCTACTCCTCTGTTGGTGGGTGTGCTTCAAAACAAACCTGCATTTTCAGCTGCGCTGCTCAGCCTACGTTACTAAAGTGTGGTCGCAGTACAATATTAAACATTTTATACTAAAGCTCAGATTCCCTCTTCAGCCTTACAGCTGCTGCACTACGCCGCAGATTTGCGCCACATCACAACACAAGACGCTAACTTCACATTTGTAACTTGTTTTAAAGGTTGACGAACGTTATCGTGAGTAGACAAACATTTATAAAGTGCGGTCATTATTCTCATTTAGGGAACTAACGTTAGCCAGAGCAGTGTAGACGTCCCAGCGACTCGCGCCTTCAGCGGCTCGCCAATGACCTGAAGCCGAGCTGAGGTGTTGACTGTGCGGCTTGGCGGAGAAATGGGAGGCGCTGCCTGGAAAACAAAAGAGCAGCGCAGTACAGGACACGCACTCTGTGGTGACATAGGACACACACACAGTGTGTGTGTGTGTGGCTCTCACTATCCCAACCTGAAGACTACACCGAGGTGTGGAGCTCATAAGACATGGAGTCTTCTCAGGTTTGGAGATGAGAGAGGCGCGCGCACCCTTGTGTGTTCGTGTGCGCGTGCTCGTGCCTGTGTGTGTTTGTGTGCACGCGCCATGCTTCCGCGACAAGGCGGCTAGGCTAGTCCCTCGTGTCTCCGGCATTTAAAAAGCCGTCTGCTATAGCAGCTGTCCCATCGCCAGACTAAAAGACCGCTGCTGTCTAAAATGAGACCGTACATGTGTGTTTTGGCTGTATTTGCGGGCCCTCTCTCGGACAGTGTCGTGCTCCAGTCCGCTGTCCCTTCTTCCTCCAGAAAAGCGCCGCCATGTTTAAACTACGTCAGAGGCAGCGGCAGAGAGGAGCCCGAGAGCCACACACTCGTTTATATAACTTATTAAAGTGTGATAACAGAGGGGCAAAGCAGAGTTGACGAAAAACAGTACTAAAAATAAAACAAATACAGAAGTCACGATAAAAGACTCGGTTAAGTGTTTGTGAGGAGCTGTATTAGACGCATGATGTTTGAACAGATGTGCTGTTATGTAAGCGGAGCTTTAGCCGCAGTGTGTTCAGCACTAACGTTACACTTCAGTCTGACTACATAGTGACAGCCCTCCTCTCTCTCTCCGTCTCTCAATCTCTTTCTCTCTCTCTTGATCTGTCAGTCTCTCTCTCCTCTCTGAAAGTGTATGCTGATCTTGCAGAAAAGTGATGAGTATGAAATTCACTATCCAGCATCCAATTCGCTTAGCTTTCCAGTTGCACTACTATAGTATAGTATACAATACGATAGATAGAATATGTATAGTGAACAGTATGTGTGTACATATACATACTTAAATGGATACACATACCTTTTATATGTACACATACATCTGCGTATACCTGTATACATGGGAATAAGAAAAAATATACACGTGCAGCAGCATAGAATACTGTAAAGTGCAGTAGTACAAAATGTTTAAAGAATTGAGTGTATTTTTTTTTTTTTTTTTAAAAAGAGGTAGAGTAGTGTCATGGAGAAAGCAAACAAGGACACATTATCTTGTACAAGAGCCCAGTGTCTCGTATAGCAGCATATTTTCATTTGAATTTCTGGTTATGGAATAGTAAGTCATTTTTATTTATAGAGCACATTTAACACAAGTGCTGTACACATAAAACATTCACATCACTGCATCAAAAAATCACACACATGTCTAATTAAAAGTCAAACAATAAAAATACGTTTTTAGCCTTGTTTTAAAAAGTGAAACAGAGGGGGCAGACCGAATGTCCAATGGACGGCAGTTCCAGAGTCTAGGTGCTGCAACCTCAAAGGTTTGGTCACCCCTGAGCTTGAGCCGAGACCGAGGAACAACCAAGAGCAGCTGATCTAAAGACCTCTGTGACCTGGAATGTGAAAGAGGCCTTAATAAATCGGTGATATATAATGATGCCTGATTTTAAAAGGTGCAACAGAATCAAGGACAGAGGAACATCTGGAATTAAAACTAGTAATTGGGTCCTCAGAAGTAAGATTGCTTGATGTAGGCATGAAGCACCCTAGTGAGAGACCATAGTAGTCTGATGACCTCCTTGACGAACTATTACAGAAGTAGTAGATTTAATTACTATTATATTAGAAAAGTCATCAAACCATTTTTGGGTGCATGTGTGTGTAAACATTCAACTGTGGGGTAAAAAATAACCAATGTATAAAATAAAATTCTAAAATTATCTGGTTAAATAAATAAATAGGCATGCACCAGTCTTTCGCATTGCTTTTGGGTGACTTTACACCACTCCTGGTAAAAAATAAATTGTTTGATGGTTTTTGACCATAAAAGTAGCTAAAACTAAAGCAGATAGATGGGCAAGTCTAGAGCATCTATAGAAAAGAAAACATAATATTGGAAACTTAATCCCTTAGGAAAAGCTGTTGAATATATTGGGCACAAAGTATTGCATCTCAAGCCTGAATTGCTGAGTCTACCAAAGAAAAAAATGATTTATTGCAGTGATATCATTTGAATTGACTGCACACCAGTCTTGTAGAGATTAAAATCCTTTGATTTATTGTTGCTGTTTCTTCAGTTCCACTGTTGCTCAGCTCACGTTTACATTTCTAGATGTTTGGCTTTCATAAGCCGAAGATGTACCGCAGCCTGGATGGCTGCTGTATCTGCAGGGCAAAGTCTTCCAGCTCACGCTTCACGGACAGTAAACGTTACGAGAGAGATTTTCAGAGCTGCTTTGGGTGAGCTGGTGATCCATGAAGACCACTTTGTATGGGTTGTCTGTATTCATGTTAATAGTCTGTTTTCCTACTTGTGCGTGTGTGTGTGTGTGTGTGTGTGTGTGTGTGATACAAATTGATTTGTGCATGTATAATAATGGCATAAGCTATGATATGATGAATACTCTTCTGAAGTAATATCTTTGGAATGTAAGTAGTTTATTGAAAGTGTGTATATATACAAAGACTATATATCCCATGAAATAATTTTCTTATTTCCATTTTTATTTCTCTAAAGAATTTAGATGGGTACTTATTTTTGGTCTGATGTTCCTGCAGGCTTGGTGAAACACGCTCTGGTGAAATTTGCAATGCTTGTGTGTTGTTGGTGAAGCGCTGGAAGAAACTTCCTGTGGGGTCCAAAAAGAATTGGAATCATGTAAGAGCTTGTACCCAGACACAAGATTTTTGGCTTATTATTTACGTTAATAATATATTTATTATTTACTTAATAGTTCAACATGCACATTGAATATTTGAGCTTGTCCTCCTTGACCTAATGTGATGCTGGTGTTGTTCAGGTGGTTGATGCACGAGGTGGACCCAGCCTGAAGATGACTGTGAAGTCTAAGAAGGTGAAGTCTATCTCCAGGAGAATCAGGCCAAGTCAAATCTGTCGAGTGCAAAATGAACTGAAAAGAAACAGTGAGTAAATGTCAATGGAGCATTATTTAATAAGATTAATTGTAGTTAATCTGTATTACTGTAATGCATAAATTAAGATCTGATTACTTAATTTTCTAGACTTGTCAGCTTGTTTGTTGTTACATTTAGAAGATCAAATTAAAGTATTTTCCCCAGACATGCTGTCAGTTATACATTAACGATCCTCAAATTACTTGTAAATAAGATATACTACAGTACATTACAGTTGTCTAATAACTGTTTTTCATGACTATAATTAGCAAAACTGCTAATGTGATAGTGAACTTCTGAGTGTTTTCTGTTCACAGACTCTGATGCTCATAGCACTACCTCCAGCACAAGCCCCGCCCAGTCTCCCAGCTACAGCAACCAATCAGATGAGGGTTCTGACTCTGAGCTCACTCCTGGCTCTGCACGGTCTCCAGTCTTTTCTTTCCTGGACCTCACATACTGGAAAAGGTCTTTTATTTAGTCGTTTATGGTTTATACAGTCCCCTTCATAATTATTCGCACCCATAGGAAATTAGTTTAAAGGGATAACAAAACCACATGTTCCACAATTACTGGTTCTGCATGGATTTTATACTTTTGCCAGTAAAATAGTGCTTAGCCATGGGTTCTGCTGGGACTTAAAGGAAAGAGAAACAGAACTGGGAAATGTTGGTTTGATTCCACTGAACAAGACATTTGTCCCCCAAATGCTTTAAAGGGACCGTTGCTGCCTTGCTCATGGATTCAGATGTGCGTGCTCCCCGTCTTCATTTGTGTGTGTGTGTGTGTGTGTGTGTGCTACTTTGTCTGTGTGTTCAGTGCATAGATGAGATGCTTGGTGGAGGTTAAATTCCTATGTCTGTAATACAGTGATGAATGATTTATTTCTTCTTCTTTTCCTAGAACATCTTAAGTTTGGAGAGTACAGGGCAGGGAATTTGAGACCATTCTTGTTTAGAGTCTCTCCAGGTCATCCAGGGTTCTAGGTCCTCTTTTGTGCACTTGGCAGAGTAGACAGATATTAATTTAAAATGTTCTAGTATTTTATGCACATGATGCCTTGTACCCTAATGAGATTCCCAGGGCCTTTGGAAGGAAAAACAGCCCTACAGCATCACAGAACCTCTACCATACTTAAGTGAACAGTCTTTGTAGTGGTAGTCTGTTTTTCCTGAGTGTTTGTTACCCAACAAACTTACATCAGCTGTGTGTTTGCTGTTTTTAGGCAGCGTGTGTGCTGTGGTATTATCTACAAAGGCCGCTTTGGGGAAGTTCTGATCGATCCCCACCTCTACAAACCCTGCTGTCAGAAGAAACAGGAGCAGGAACAGGAGGAAGAGGAAGATGAACAGGAGGATGAGGATGTGGATCTGGTGAAAGAGGAGGGACAGGCTAGCCAGAGCCCACTGGCCTCTCCAAGCTCACAGCCCCTCTCTCCCCATCTGCCAGTCAAAGCAAAGGCGGAGGAGGAGGAGGAGGAAGAGTGGTGACAACCTGTTGGCTGGAACTGATTTGGCATTCTAAGGAAGCCTTTGAGTGTTGGCCATCAAAGGTCATCTTCTGGCACTCTAAAAGAAATCCTCTCAGATTGCCTTCAATTCAAGAGCAGCTGGAAATGTTTTATTTTTTTGTTGCTGTGGGTGGGGTGGGCTTCTTTTGCTTGGAGTCTACTGATTGTTTGATTTGATGTATGTAATATTGTTTGTCTTGTGCTACTTTCTGTTCAAGACCTCTTTCCACGTTTATTGTTTTACACCTTGACTCACCACATGGATTTGTTTTTGTTTCTTCCTCATTCTTCACGTTGCTCAATGTAAAGATCTTTGTTTTGTTCTATCCTGCTGGATCTGCATTCAACATGATGTACAGAGGGAGTTCTCAGTCAGTGGAGGGAAGTCTTTTCATTGATTTGCAGGCAGAGGTTTGACCTGTAATGAAATGGGAACTTCTCGTAAGTTTAAATTGTCCTAGTTTCTTTTCTTTCTATTCCCATATTCCTCTTTTTTTTCTCTCTCTCTGATTTCTCTTCACTTTCTCTGTCTCTGTCTCAGGCTTTACGTTTTTCCTGTAGACTTGGAACTCAGGCTTGAGCACTGATCTCAGCAAAAGTTCTCTTCCATTCTGACCTCAGACACAGTAGGCCAGTCAGCAAAACTGACTCAAAGTCAGTGTTTCACTGCACATGTACTCGCTCAGCAATACAATGGTGCTGAGACAAGCTAAGCAAGACCAACCAAAAAAAAAAAAAAAGACTACAAAATATTTCTAGAACCACACCTAATGTACTAATGTAAATACTTGGAGCTGTACATTTCCAGCAATATTCTTGTCATGCATGAAAGTAAAGTGAGCCATTGGCCTAAAGAGAATCTGCATGAAAATTGCATGGCTTTCTAAAGAATTCTAGATTATTTTTATTTGCTTTACCTGATCTTTTGGGCAGGTTTTGATTTTGATACAGCTCTAATAAATATATATATTTTTGTAGATAAAAAAATAAAAATAAAAAAAGTAATTCAACTGCTATAAACTGTTCTAAGATATCAAAACCTTTTGTTTAAATTTTGGGCTACGACACTGTTGTAGTAACAATGAAAGTTGTTTTTGGATTCTATAAAAATGTTTAATTTATTCATTTCACTGATACACTCAATTTCACAAACAGTACCTCCTGTCTTTTTTCTGCATATGTAAATACTGTACTGAAAATCAATGTTTCATGATTTAAAAAAAAGCTTTGTAAGGATTGAAAATATTTTTGGGTTATTTGTACGTAATTAGATACTTGTTTCTTTTTTTGTCTCTTGGTTTGTTTCTTCAGGGACATTGTTTTTTAATATTAATTTACATTATCAAATTTACTAAAAGGTCTAATTCCTATAATGACGTTTTAGAATGCATTTCTAATGCTTTTTGAAAAAATGTTTAGAGCATCTTTTTAATGTAGTCCACTGTTATGTGCAACAGTGTTGTTCATCTTTGACCTGCATGTGTTTCCTTTTCATTCCAACAGATGGCTGTATAGAGTAGACTCTAACTACTGTTTCAGCCTATTTCAGTACAAATTCATCATTTCAGTGGTTGGGGAATGGATTTGTGATGAGTTTTGGGCACTGACTAGGCACAAGAACAAATTGAGTGTTTTCTCATTTTTATCCTTAAGACTCGTACACATACACCTTCTTTCTAAACCTTAACTGACCTGTTCTCTTGTGCTCTTTTCTATTTGTAAAATGGTGTTTTGATTGCTGTTGGCAGCTCCATTGGGTTGGAAAGTGATGTATTGTGGAATGAAATGAGGTCTACAGGTTTCCCACTTTCAGCTGTCGCAGTGAATACATGGAGCTTTAACTCTACAGGTCTGTTCTGTCTGTAATCGTCTCTGTCACAGTATACTACTTCATTATTTGTAAATAGTTGAAGATGATGAACTGAACAGTTATGATAAACTCTTTGTGTATTATTTATTTCATATTTATTCACAATTTTTCTTTTTTTTTTTTTATCAGTTTTGATGACAAAAGGGTGAATCCATCATAATTCATTATTTGTTATGGCTTCACACAGAGTTCACAATTCAGCCTCACGACAGTATGAAGTGAATCTGTGTTACAGTTTAAGGATATGCTGAATATAACAGTTTTTTCAGGTAGTCAGGTAAAATCATGCCCAATACGTACCTGTTACTTTCCTTCAGTGTAGTCCCTTAGTTGTCGTATTCTACAGGCATGTATGGTAGCTATGCACTTTGTATTGACCTTATTAGAGATATATGAAGCAAGTTTTGTATTTTTTTACATACTCTACTTTTTACTTGTTCCTGAATAAATGTAGCTTGTGATGTTATTGCTTGTTTGGTTTTTAAGCCACACTTCATCAGTACATCTATCATAATCTTTGCTAGTGGTGATGATCAGAGCCTCAGTTTGATGTTCTTGGCTAAACACATCTGACTCATCACTTCATTGACAGGTTTAACTGATGTATCAGAGCAATGAAATCACCTCACTGTACTTCAGATGTGCATAGACCACGTTACATACTGGAATACAGTGGGGCATTTGACAATAAGTTGTAAGTAAACAAGTGGAGAGTCAGGAAGATGTTATGAAGGTGTTTGTAAGAGGTTTGAGAACATTTGGTGTTACATCTGTGGCAGTATTTTAATGCCTTCAATACCTCTTTGCCTGACATTATGGGGAAGACAAAATAAATAAGCCAAGACATCATAAAACTGATTTTGGAGCTCCAAAAGTCGAAAAAGTACTCAAGGGACCATACAATCATTGTAGCATTCCAGAAGAAGACTCGAGATGAATGTTATTTGGTGCAAAATACAAATCAGAGAACAACAGCAAACAGCCTTGTGAAGACTCACTTTTTTGTTGCATGTGAGTAATTGTGAACAACAGACTTTGGGCTTAAGGTGTATATTTAACCACAAAACTAAATAATGATGAGATTTCTAATAGATGATGTCAACAGGTGAATGTAGTCATAATCTGGTGCAAAAGCAGTATCTACAAAAGTGTCTTTGAGGACCAAAAATAGGCAGATCTCCTATTTGTCAACAAGTACATGAAAAAAACGTTTATTAAATGTTTAAAGACAATGTTCCTCAAAGAAATGTTTGCAAGAAAGTATTTACATATTTATCCTACATTATGTTACAGAGATGATAGACAGACAGACAGATAAAGACATAGATAGATAGGTAAAGACAGAGAAACAGACACACAGTCAGACAGACAGGTAAAGAAGATAAAAACAGACAGATAAAGACAGACAGACTATCTAGATAGATTTTTTTAATGGTCATTTGTTTTCCAAATGTGACCCCGCCAGGGAAAACCAGGCCAAAGTCACTTGGCAACTTATTGAGATATCTTGTCAATATCGTGTCACTCACATTAGCAACAAAACTTAGCCACTCTGTATTATTGCTGAAAATGAAAGATAATAGTCTCAGATATCTAAAAACAAAACTTAAATTCACAAAAAAAGTTGTTTTGAAAAAAAAAATTTTGAAAAAAAAAAGACTCTCTCTCTCTCTCGGTGAGTACGCCCCTCCCTGCGTGATGACGTCATGATTATCGGGGCAGCTGTCGGCCTAGCTCTGATGAGGCATAAAGGTGAGCAGCGACTCGCGTGTAGTCTGTGTTGAACAGCTGTGCTGTGACCCCGCACTGTAAATGAACACCGAGGAGCGCGTCAGGTCAGTGAGTGTAGACAATTTATACACACACACAGACAGAGCCCTGTCTTTCTGTCTCTGTAACGAGCATGTGAGTGTTTTCAGGCTTAAGCTTAAGCTTAATGTTCCGGTGTTCTGTCGAGTTATGCTACCTTGTCGAACCGTGCTACCCTAGTGTCTCTTTAACTGTAAAAATACAAAAGAATCACCATATTAGAGCACAGCTGTCTTGTGGCCTTGTAATTCGAATTCGAATTCGGACTTTTGTGAGTGTACGAGCAATGTCTCTGTCTTTCTGTCCCGAGACAGACACACACACATATTTAACAGATGTGAGTGACTGGACTGCGCGAGGAGCCACAAGTAAATGTCACGCCCCAGTGTCGTGTCGACAAGTTGTGTCTGAT
>BRDA01013986.1:0-13257 GCA_036984385.1 Crenuchus spilurus
ATACAAATCAAGAAAAGTATAATAAATATAATAAAATATATTTAAATAAAAATAAATATATTTATATATATTTATTAAAAATATTGATATAATAAATACAAATATATATATATGTATATATACACACACAATAATAATATATATTAATATATTATATATATTAATAAATATAATAAAATATAATATTTAAATAAAAAATATATTTATATTTATTAAAAATATATATAAATGTAAGAAAAAATATAGTTGCTGGGATTTAGGTCAGCAAACATCATGCCATTCTCACTATTAGACATGTTACAGCACACTGAATAGTCTGTTTTATGGAACTCGGTGTATATACACACACACACACACACACACACATAGTGACATGCAAAAGTTTGGGCACCCCTGTTAAAATGCCAGAGAGAGAGAGATGATACATATACATTTTGTATTCAATGTAATCATGACATTTAAATGTGCTATAAATCCTTCAAATCACACATTTCAATATTGTTGATAAAAAAAAATGAAATCATACTCTTTGGGATTAAGATTGTTTACGTAATTGTTTTCTATAATTCCAATAAAATCCTTTGAACTGCGGAGTGAAGAGAAGAGACTGCTGTGGGGTCAAGACACTTAAAGAATCAATCATTTCAAACAAGGATTGATTTGCAGAGAAATATCAGGATCAGAAATATCGATATTTCTGTATCAGTCCAGCCATGCAGTCTGCTGGTGCTTATACAGTATATAACATCAAATTCAGGAAATTAATGAAAGACTTATTTTGGTGTGGAGCAGCTTGTAAATAAAGACTTTACAGAGACAAATAAGCAGAGACTGTTTACTCAAATTTATTCAGTTTAATTGTAAAAAAAAAAGTAGGCACACAGTATAATGACGTGTTAATTGTTGATGCTACTAACAATAATTACATATGTACATTTTAGACAAGCAGTCCAATACAAAAACCATGACAAAGTTATTGCATGAAACATCATTTATATAAAAAGTCATGAAAATACACATTCTCTGACATGACCACGGTCAAAGCCTTGGCGAAGGAGTAGGTGTTACCGTGTTGCAGGGCAGGAGTGATGTTTGGCAATACAGAGGTGTTGTCCACAGAAACCCCCACTTCCTGTGCCAAGTGTGTCCACTACAGATTTACATAACGGGGATTCGGTCTCTTGGACAGCAGCAGACTTTCCCAGCGTATGGAAAAGGGTTAGACAGCCAAAAGATATTTGCGTCCGTTGTTTTTGTGGAGACCACAGGCTGCTCACAGTTTATAAATTAAGACAACTGCTGGCTGTAGAGGAGTCCAGAGAGGAGAGTGTTAACACAGCAGAGTGGTCCCCATCACGGGACAGGAGAGAGTGGTACAAAAGTGTTAACTACCACACTTAGGTTCTAGATCAGTTTTCTCAGCATTATTACAAAATAATAAAACATCAACACAGACAGCAAAGAGTTAAACTAAGCATGTACTTCTCAGCCAAAAGAGAATAAAAGCAAAGATAAACAACAATACATCAAACCAGGTACACCAGCTGTGCCATGCGGTACCATAAATATAGTACCACTCAAAAGTTTGGGGTCACCCATTACATTGAAAACTTTTACTTGCTTAATTTGGCCTTTTCTTATTTATCCACAATGTCTTGTACAAAAATGTGTTGAGTTAAAAGGTGTACTATAACTTTACTGTCAACAAAGCAGTGACACTTTAATAACTTTCATTAATAGCTCATTAACTAATGATTAATAACTGAACAAATCATTAGTTCATGAGAATTTCATTAACAAATGATTTACTAATGATTTACTAATGATTTATTAATGATTTATTAACATTTGCAAAAATGAATACAGTCATTAGTAACTACAGTGGTAACCCTACTTACAAGTTTAATCCGTGCAGGAGCCGAGCTCGTTAGCTGGTTTGCTCGTTAGCTGGTTTGCTCGTTAGCTGGATGCATTTTCCCCATAAGAATACATGTAAAACTGATTAATCCGTGTCAGCCGGCCAATACACAGTATACTTTAATATGCTAAATAATGTGTTTATATGGGTTTTTAAAACATAAACGAGACGACGGCGCTCGTGTAGGCTGGCGGCTAAGGAGGACAGGAGGACGGGCGTACGTGTATGACATGGTTACACTTATCATATGAAAAGTAAAAGTAAAATGTATCTAACTTTCTTGTTCACTACCTTTTGCTGTCTTTGTGTCACTTTCACTAGCACTTTCACTTTCACTGGACAGCGGTCAAAGGTAATGACTGACCTCTTCTTCTACGCTAGCATCTAGGAGATGCTACGACCGCCGCACCCCTAGCGGTTTGGCATATTTGAACTAATTTACGCTACTCGTTACTTGGAATTTGACTCGTTACCTGGAACAAAAATATTCCGAGATCTCGACTCGTTACCTGGAATACTCGTTAGTGGGGATGCTCGTGAGTAGGGTTACCACTGTACATGAATTGTCATTTATAAACATTTGTTGATGTTCAAATTCTCATGAACTAATGATTTTTTAGTTATTAATCATTAGTTAATGGCTTATTAATGAAAGTGATTATAAACTCTTACTGTAAATGTGTTATAATGAGTAATCCTGGTTGACCCCAAACTTTTCAGTGGCACTGTAAGAGCAGCATCAATAAAAATAGATAATGTCAAAGCTAAAATGAGAATTTGGCTTCAGCAGAAAAGCAGTCGAGTGCATAACAGACAGAAATGTGTGCACTGGAGTACAGGTCTGTAGTATTAATAACATTTTCTTTGTTTTGGAAGCTCTGCCACTTCTCCAGAAAGCACTCACTGAAAGACACGACAAAGGCCTTTTGTGTTCACAGAATGTGGTTTAGGATATCCCATAAAAAATATCCTTTGCATAGTTATTTGTGCTTCTGTGATGTGAGCAGTCTTCCTAATTGTCCCAAGGACTATTCAGCATCGCACATCAGACAGACAGACAGACAGTTTGCTGGCTTTATTCATGCGCCGACAACCCTGTACAGTGTTGGTACCAGTCAATGCAGTATATCGTCACTGTCAAAAGAAAACCTGCATGTTCATCACCTGTGTTTAGGAGATGCGAGGTTGTTCTTGTGACGATGTATAGCTGCTGAAGTATTCATTTACACAGGTCGTTAACTTAAAGTAATAAAGAATACATGTTGCCCAAAAAACAAACATCAAAAATATCAAATACTGCAGTCAGATGTCATATAAAACCTTTAAGATGAAAGAAGTGAGTAGATGGGACAAAGCGTCTGTTTATAAATCAGTCCTGTCTGATAACTTGGTTGGCTGCGTTCATTTAAGGCAAAGGACAGTCTGTGGGGGAAGCGTGTGTGAGGATGGACAGAGCGATGTGGTGGGTGTCTCTCTACATGTCGGCTTTAACAAACGAAGCGAACATGCCGTCCTCCTGCTCCATCAGCGTCTCTGGTGTACCGTACTCTAAGATGTTCCCTCTCTTCATCACAATCACAAGGTCAGCTGTCAGGATAGTGTGAACTCGGTGCTGATGGGAAAAAATATTCACACTGAAATACAGTGAAGATCGGACCCAGACAGATTTATTGCTGCTAGTTTCTGGGTGAGATGTCATTACACTGGTCTATGCATATCAAAGCGTAGAGATGTGTGTGGAGACGTAACGCTCATGTTTATGGAAACAATAAGGTCCATCTCTGAAAGTAACAGATTCTGTTCTCCATTATATAAACTCCCTCAGAGGAGTGGAGACAAACAGTAGCGGCTGCAGGCAGCTGAGTCCTCCACACTGCCAAATACAACCGCGGCAATACAAACTGCTCTACACAAATGTTTGCCTCTGCATAACAAACATTACAGCCACATGAATTATCTGGAGCTGGTAGCCAGTAGGCCTGGGTGATGTCAAAATTAAACACTTTTTTTCCCTATACTGATCATATGTGTTTGAGATTTTATATAAAATGATTATATTGTCACTCAGTCAAAGATAAGCGGAACATACTTATGCTTAGAGCTGGGTAATCCAGGTCCAGAAGGTAAAAATCCAAACCAGGATTTTGCTCCAACTTCATGTGTGGCTCTGCTGCAGCATATCTGCAGCAGAGCCAACAAGGCAGTTGAAACAAAATCCTGGGGTGGATTTTTACTGGACCTGGATTACCCATGCTGCTTCTTTAGTACACTGGATGGCAACGTGACTGCTTTCCACAACAACACAAAGCAGCATCACACTTAGGCTAGAATGCTATTCAGTGACTTGATGGAGATTGAAAAAGGACATAAATGATTCAGAATATTTGTGTACACTTATTTTACATCTTGACACTAAAACGTAGTATATTAATTTAGCATAACATTGTACTTCTAAAATGGATTCTAAATTTTAGTCATGGACTCTACAAGACCTCTGATTGTGTCCTGTGGTATTTGGCATCGAGACATTAGCAGCAGATCCTATACGTCTTATATGCATCCCAGAGATGCTTAGACTGACGTATGTAGACTGCTGGTATGTACTGTACATTGCTGACCAGGAGCCTTGCCACTTTAGTAATGCCCTGACCCAGTTGTCTGATCATAACTATTTGGCCCTTGCCAAAGTGGATCAGCACATCGTCTGCACGCTTGCACATTTTCATCCAGCATTCACTAAGAATCATCCAGAGGTACAAGAGTGTTTGCTTACTGTCTAATATATAGAGATGGGTAATACAGGTCCAGAAAGTAAAAATCCATTCCAGGATTTTGCTCCAACTTCATGTGCGTCTTTGCTGCAGCATATCTGCAGCGGAACCAACAAGGCAGTTGAAACAAAATCCTGGGGTGGAATTTTACTTTCTGGACCTGGATTACCCACCTCTGCATTTACCTCAGACCTTCACATACACCACTGTTATGAGATACTGTTATTAGCTCCGATGAGTGGTATTAATATTGTGGCCTACCATTTTAATAAATACTGGAACAAATCTACAAGATAACATCATGACCATTTCTGGTGATCACCCAGATCTAGCAGCTAGAAATAAAGAATGGATCCCCAAACGGCACACATGACAGTCATGTGATTACCAGGATGCCCTGTTCAGGGCTGTGGGCGAGGTTACTTGTGCGTGCGCACGAGAATGCTGAAGAGGCTGTCCTCCTGCGCTAACAGGTTAGCAGCGCTGTCGCACTCGACCAGAATCCCAGAGGAAAACACCAGCACCTGCTCCGCCTCCACGATGGAGGAGACCAGATGCTGTGTCACAGAAAGAGAGAGACAGTGTGGCAGTAAGAAATGGGAGGGAAGAGAGCGATGTTAAAGTTAGACATCGAAACGGGCAGAGAAAGAAATGTGTGGAGAAATGTGAAGAAAGTAAGTGGAACAGAGACGAGAGCCTGGTAAACAGGCCACGTGATTAGTCAAAGAAAACGTAGACTTCTTTAATAGAACTAAGAGAAATGGTACCAGTCTAAATATGTATTGCGTACTCTCTCGCCTTTGAGAAGGATTAAATGTAGCTGCTGTATTTTACAGGCGTTTAACACAGACCAGATCAATATCATTCCAGTGTGTTCAAGGGAAGAAAATCGACTGGTACAAATCAGAATACTGCAACAGTGGTACTTCAGGAAAAAGACAGAACGGGATTCTAGAAACCTGGCACGAATTACAGAAGCTTTAGTCCATTAAAACAGTTGTTTTGGAGTCTAAGGTGTTAATGACTAACTTTCCCATAGTGAAGCTACGAGTAGTGTATTGTGTTTAACTAAATGCAAACTTACTGCGATGGTGACGACTGTGCGGTCAGCAAACGCGGTCATCACCACCTTCTGTAAAATGTTTTCCTGTGAAGACAAATGTACAACAGCTACTTTAAAATATAAGGGCTCCATGTAAACTGTTTGGGGGAAAAAAAAACACTCCGCAACGCCACAAGTGCAAATAAGTCACATAGAAATAAAGCAACATTGCACTCAACTAGGGCTGCCATGATTAGTCGACTAGTCACGATTATGTAGACTATTAAAACAGTCGACGACTAATTTAATAGTCGATGCGTCGTTTGTTTTTTTTTTACTTTCTTTTTCTCTCCAAACTGCTGCGTCTGCCTTTCTGTCCTTGACGCACATGCGCAGTAGTGGTAACCGGGGTAGGCCGTGGATGACGTCACAGGACGTTCTACAGACAGGCTCTGCTATCATGGCTAGCCGGCAACGGAGCTCAAAAGAGTGGGATCATTTTAAGAAAATGAAAGAGAAACGTGTGCAGAACTTGACTTCCACGGCAGCACAACTGTGATGCACGAGCACCTGAAAAGGAAGCCTGTTGTGGCTGATTGTGACGATGATGAAGAGGGACCGTCATCTCGGTAAGCTAAATTGCTAGTTAGCTGCTAAAATTAGCGTAAACAGAGAGTTAACTTGCTGCTTACTCATATTGATAGCTGTAAAAGTGAACATTAGCAATGACGATCTGATTCATTAGCCTTAGCACACATTCATGTGTTTTCTGTAACGTTATAACAGTCATGTGTTTGAATAGCAATGCTAATGTTTTCTAACGTTACGTTTCAGTGCTACGTTTACACTTTATGCTAAACAGTTAAATAATTGTTTGTGGCAACAAGCTGCATATTTTATTAAAGGTTTAATGAACTATGATCTTAATTGTTTTTATTTTTAGTTAGCATATAGCTGAAATCTAATGATGGTTATATAATAGCAGCTGCATTCTAGTGCGATAAGCTGTATGTTTTATATTCAATTAACGTATAATCCGATTAGTCAACTAATCGCAAAAATAATCGGTGATTAGTCGACTATAAAAATAATTTTGTGGCAGCCCTACACTCAACTGGCCCTCCAAAACGTAATAAGGGAATTTTTAGGGAAAAGTTTGGTCTTGGTTTATATTTGTGTAAAAGTAAAAGAAACAAAGCAGATGGCTTTACTGTGGCCATGTCGATGGACGCTGTAGCTTCATCCATGATGAGGATGCTGCTCTTGCGGACGAAGGCTCGGGCGAGGCAGAAGAGCTGACGCTGACCCACGCTGAAATTCTCCCCTCCCTCTGTTACAACCGCATCTATGAAGAAAGGGAGAGGGATATATTTGGGAGAGGGCATAAGAGGGGGTAAACATAAATAAGACATTGCAGCTGTCTAAGCGTAAAATTCAAGTATGCATGGAATTTAAGTGTGCAAGTGTATGCACAAGCTAACAATAATTTAATAGAATAAGAATGTTCACAGACTAAAACAGCATTTATTCTGTAAAATTTGGGCGACTCTAAGGCTTTGACTGGGGATATTTTGCCCTGCTAGTAGATGTGTGTGTACTTTCCTGACTGCTGTAAAGCATCTTGGGTAGGAGAAAGGTGTTACAGGCGTATACTGTTTACAGATACTAATACATTTAGGATTAGCAGATCATTTGAAGGCGAAATTTGATGGGTGTTGTCAATCAATGAGATGGCAATCAGTTTTCCCCAAAACAAGCAGAATCGTAGACTCATCTGTCTTTTGGGCCATCTCAGATGGTATTCTGTGCAAAATTAATATATGGCTTCCACATAAAACAGTTTCAGGTTGTATTTCTTGACGTAGCAGAGGACAGTGAGTCCATGTGGCTACACAGTAAATCTGCCAGTGTTAAATCAACACTATTAGAGTTAAATTAACACTGAGGGTGTCAAAATGTAACACTCTCAGTGTTAATTTAACTCTAATAGTGTTGATTTAACACTGGCAGATTTACTGTGTATGTCCATGATGGTAACATGACAGCTCCTCTAACAATACTGCCTGAAGGCTCAATGGCCAAAACTACTAATCATTAGTGAATCATGAATTGACACATTACTTAATAACGTTTGAAACAGTTTTAAGTGCTGTTAATAGATGTACCCTTATTATTTAAATTAAAATAATGATGAAAATTATTTATAATTATATAATTATATAAACTACACTAAGGGCGGCACGGTGGCTTAGTGGTTAGCACGTTCGCCTCTCAGCGCTGGCGTCTTGGGTTCGATTCCCCATCTGAGCGGAGTTTCCATGTTCTCCCCGTGTCTGCGTGGGTTTCCTCCGGGGTCTCCGGTTTCCTCCCACAGTCCAAAAACATGGAGGTGAATTGGGTACTCTAAAAAAAAAAATTGTTCGTAGGTGTGTCTGTGTCTGTGTGTGTGTGTCACCCAGCGATGGACTGGCGCCCTGTCCTGGGCTTAGTTGAATAGTGTAATGCCCTGCCCTGCGCCCAGTGAGGGGGTGGGGGACTACCCGCAACCCTAATAAGGATTAAGCGGGTGTGATAGTGAATGAATGAATGAATAAACTACACTAGACATTTTGGAGTTCTGCACTGCGCATGCGCGGAGGAGCTGGGCGGGAGAACTTTCTGAACTCTGAACTAATAGTGATAACAGCCGTCTATTAAGTAGAAATACGTGAGAGTAAGTTTTAATCGCTTCTCGGCCGCTTGGCTAAGATCCAGTGTAATACCTACATCCATTGACTTTCAGGGGTGATCCTACAGTTTCGTGTGGGAGGAAAGAGGAGAGAACCACCCCTGAAGACCTCAATGAAGATCTGGGTATCACCCCTGAGGTCTTATTTGAGCAAACATCCCCAAAGATCTCAGCGAAAGGAGGATTCCCCGTGCTAGGGATTTTAGTCAGGTTGGAAGCTCCCATGATATCCCCTCCTCTGGGATTTGGTGCCAGGGCAGGTGGAGGCATATCTTGCATGCGCTTTCTTTTAAAAATATGTTTTAATTGACTTAAATGTGGAATTTATTTATTTTATTTTTGGGTAACTTTATGTATTTAGATACGCTGAGGTGCTCTGAATGGTGTTTGTTTAAAATAAACCAAAAGTACTACTGACTAGTGATTCTTTGTTGTGTTTACTTTATTTTTCTAAGGCAATCGGCTTCCTAAATTCTATTAAGTAAACTGGACTCTTGAGAAATTATGTTAACTTGGGTAATATACAGGGGTTGGGCAATGAAAGTGAAACAGCTGTCATGTTAGTGTGGGAGGTTTCATGGCTAAATTGGACCAGTCTGGTGGCCAATCTTCATTAATGTCACATTGCACCAGTAAGAGCAGAATGTGAAGGTTCAGTTAGCAGGTAAGAGCACAGTTATATAGTATATTACAATGCACACAACATTATGGTGACATACCAGAGTTCAAAAGAGGACAAAGTGTTGCTGCACGTCTTGCTGGCGCATCTGTGACCAAGACAGCAAGTCTTTGTGTCTAAATATTATTGAGCCACTTTGGGGTGTTTTGGAGGAGCGAGTCAGGAAACGGTTTCCTCCACCAGCATCACGTAGTGACCTGACCACTATCCTGCAAGAAGAATGGCTTAAAATCCCTCTGACCACTGTGCAGGACTTGTATGTGTCATTCCCAAGACAAATTGACCCTGTACTGGCTGCAAAAGGAGGCTCTACACCTACTAATCAATTATTGTGGTCTAAAACCAGCTGTTTCAGTTTCATTGTCCAACCCCTGTAAGTTGGCAGTACTTCAAAATGCCACTTACATCTATACACTACTTTAAGTCAGAACAACTCAAATCAGTTGAGTAAACACAGTTGTGTTTTAAGTACTAACATGATAGACTTTAAGTAAACCTAACTTGACAATAATAGTTATATTTACTTAACTATTTCAAGGCATTTAAAACCATTTAAGTAAGATCAACTTAGATTTGACAGTTTAGGGTTAAAACAGCAACATTAGCTTTACCTTTAGTGGGTAAATTAAATGAACCAGTGCTTTACGTTTATGCATTGAGAGCAAGTCTCATTTAATTCTGAATCAAGCTTTACTGCCATACCCAGTCCTCCTGGCAGTGCTTTGACCATATTCTTTAACTGAGCAATTTCCAGAGCCTCCCAAAGCCGGTCATCAGTACAGGTGCGCTCAGGGTCGAGGTTAAACCTGGGAAGAGACGCACATAAAACAAAGACGAGACACAGGCACACAGCTTTACACATTATACACAGTGTGTGTAGGCTCTTGCATACTTCAGCTAAACATGCCGACAGACTAGGAAAAAAAAGCCAGAGTGCATCTACAATGCTTGAAAGAATCACACTGCATGACCATAAGAGGCAAAGGCAAGGAGCCTAGCTGGGGAAAACTCTTCCTACCACAAAAGCTTTCTTTATCACGATGCAGCATTTCCCACTGAATACACTGCGGAAAGCCTGCCAAGCTGGCCTGTGCCTTGGATGTCTGTGTCTCTGAGCTTCTAGGCCTTAACAACATTAGCACAGTTCCTCAAGGGACCAACAAGCGAACCCAGCTTCTAGTAAACTATCACAGTGGCAACAGCCTGCATATAAACCCTCCCCCGACTGCAGCAATGGTGATGAGCCTTCGTTCACCCCTCTCTATAAACAAGCCTTCCGAAACACACACAAGGCTTGGTAGTTTCTGAAAGTTTGAAGAAAGTCTAAATCTGGAACTGTGTGCAATATTCAGCATCAGTCTACTTACAATTTTTATAAGAGGTCTTTGAACTCTTACATACAATAATCAACTTCATAACCTTTACTGTAGTTTCCTCTTAGGAGCCTTTTAATAAAACATAAGCATGTTTTAATGTATCCTGCAATGCACTGATGAATTAAATCCTTTCCTTCCTTTATTCTGCAGCTTCTTAATAAATAATTGAGGCAAAAGAAAGAATCTTCAAAACTGTAAATTTTTACAGCTGAGGGCACATCTTTACTTTCAGTGCAAGTTAAAGTAAAGAGATTTTATTCAAAGCACTTTTGTAGCATTTATATTTGTCCATTCATCATAAAATGTAAAGGACGTTTGCATAACTCACATTATTCAAAAAACTAAAAATCTCCCAAAAATGGACTTGTTTTTCTTTGGATGCCAAACACATTCTCTAAGACCTGTTCTTCTACACGTCCTTTGACTGTTTTCTCATTAAGTGATGAGGAAATGAGTGTTTATTATCACTGGCCTTGTCTGTTTGGCTTAAAACTGATCCTTAGCTTACTGCTTGACAGAGAGACAGAGAGAGAGAGAGAGACAGAGAGAGAAAGAGAGAGAGAGACAGAGAGAGCAAGAGAGAGCGAGAGAGAGAGAGAGAGAGAGAGAGAGAGAGAGAGAGAGAGAGAGAGAGAGAGAGAGAGCGAGAGAGCACAAGAGAGAGAGAGCACGAAAGCGAGAACGAGAGAGAGCGCGAGAGAGAGAGACAGAGAGAGAGACAGTGCGAGAGAGAGAGCGAGAGACAGAGAGAGAGAGAGAGAGCAAGAGAGAGAGAGAGACAGAGAGAGAGAGACAGCGCGAGAGAGAGAGCGCGAGAGAGAGAGAGCGCGAGAGAGAGATAGAGACAGAGAGAGCGCGAGAGAGAGAAAGAGAGAGACAGAGATAGACAGAGAGAGTGCGAGAGAGAGAAAGAGAGAGACAGAGATAGACAGAGAGAGTGCGAAAGAGAGAGAGACAGAGAGAGAGCGCGAGAGAGAGAGAGATGTGTGTGTGTATTTGTACATACCGGATGGAGCCACTGAACAGGATTGGATCCTGAAGTATGATAGACAGACGGGATCTCAGGGTCTGCAGGGGCAGTTTGCAAATATCGATGCCGTCAATGACGATCTTTCCTGATGGGGTGATGCATAAATTCAGTTCAGTCAAATCTGTTTATTTTTAAGTCTGCACAAAAAGAATGATCATCTCCTTTGCACTTACGGAAAACATTTTAGCATCTGTAGCACAAGTTGAGTAGACCTATATATGTTTATAGTGTTCCTGTCTAAAATAAGAAAAAATAATAAAATAAAAATAGTAAAAATATCTCAAGTTTGGGGCATTTTTACTTTTCTGTGTAATGTGACCTAAGCAGATGTCTTTTATATTGTGTGAAAATGTCTTGATGACTGGACCAATAGAAATGCTCTAAATTGTATTGTAATTAAATATCTTTCCATTAACCTGCACTGAAATATAGAAGGTTTTTGGCCTCTCCTAAAAAGCTGGATGGTGATGATATGTATATTCACTTCACACTGAATTATAGATTAAATAAAACACCAAATAACGGCAACAATCATAAGCAGAACACGATCATAAGCAGAACTTGGACAATTCAAACTGATCCTAGATCATCATCCTGTTTCTACAAAGTCTTACAGTGGAAAAGCATGAGAGACTCAATCTTAACAGATTCCAGCTTTGTACTTCGGCTTTATATGGACACGTAGCGAGTGTTTATTCATTCCAAAGTTTAAGAGATTTTACTGAGCACCAGTCACATTCAGAATGTAATTGTGTTTCTTGTTGGGTTTGGCCACATTATAATCCCTCACTCAGTGACCTGGTAAGAAACAATGAGTGTTATCTACACTTACACTACTGCTAGTTTGGGGCTACCCAAGATGTTCCATGACAACACAATTTAATTTCAGAATAAGATTTAAGATTCATCTTTTAGCCAATGTGATTTTCACACAACGGAATTTGACCTCCGCATTTAACCCATTCGTGCAGTGAAACACACACACACACTAGTGAACACACTAGGGTGTGAGAATTTGTGCCCGAAGCGGTGGGCAGCCCTTATCCACCGGCGCCCGGGGAGCAGTTAGGGGGTTAGGTGCCTTGCTCTGAAGCTGCATGCGGTTCTTTCATCCTTATGCTGCGGCTCTGCGTGCACGGACGTAATTTTGTGGGTGACAGCGGGGACTGGGGGTGCCAGTTTTTCAAAAGGCAGTTTTAGTCCCCTGCAGTTTTTACCGTCCAAAAACAATTTTACGCTATATTAAATGAAGACGGGTCGAGCACTTCGACCCAGCAGGAATCCAAGCCGCTCAGTCTGAATGCTGTTTCACTTTAGATCGCCCACAAGCTCATCGATTGGCTCTGCCATTTCTTGCTAAAGTGTGATTGGCCGTCTCCGCTGTCACTCCATCAAACAGCGTTTGGTATGTTTGTTCTGCCTGTGTCACGTCAGCTAGACGTATTTTAATATCAGAGGTTTTATATTAAAAATTAACATTAGGGATGTGCATCTGTCCAATAAATGATGATCTGATACATATATTGACTCATGTGGTACGATACGATTCAGAAACGATATATTTTAAATTAGACCAATTCAGTTTGATTTTGATACAGTTCGGTTCACTATAATAGGGTAGGAAATAATACGATAGTAACTTGTTTAAAATAGATAATAATTTTACATTACGATTCAACATAATACTAAAAACGGGCTTTTGCTTGCTTTTAA
>BRDA01013988.1:0-15218 GCA_036984385.1 Crenuchus spilurus
GCGACGACTCATATCTTAGAAAATTCATAAGTTGGGTCACTCGTAAGTCAAGGTTCCACTGTATTTGTTCCAACTTCTTTCGATCTTTAACCCAGGCTTATGTCAAAACGATATTGGAGAGCCTGAAGTGGAGAACTATGGTAGCCTACTGATGTTTCCATCCAGTCAAATGATATGCTGAGAAATATAAATACTGTACATAGAAATGATATCCTTTCTTATAAATTTGTTGTAATCATAGTGGGAATTTTTACCATCATGTAATCTCAATTATTCTGCCAAGAATAAATGTACCCTTTGACAAGAAATTTTGATTATTTAGTACTATTTTTCTTCAAATTTACAAAAAAGTGATACAGTGAGGGAAATAAGTATTTGAACACCCTGTGAATTTGCAAGTTCTCCCACTTAGAAATCATGGAGGGGTCTGAAATTTTCATCTTCGGTGCATGTGCACTGTGAGAGACATAATCTAAAAAAAAAAATCTGAAAATCACAATGTATGGTTTTTAAAATAATTTGTGTGTTACTGGTGCAAAAATCAAAATTTTTGTACATGATTTTTGCAGTTTTTGTATACACCCATATACAAATTAGAAGTCTAAAAGTCCATTCCTTTTTCCATCAAAATTACTGTATCCCAGGAGCTTCTGGGGGCCCCTCATTGAATTAGAAACTGAGAGTGAGCACTCCCTATCATTTGTGCTTTCTGACATTGTGATCTCGTGGGGGGGGGGCAAAATGGCTGCCAAAACAGGAACAAAGGCAATAAAGAATATGCATATCAATGGGAAAACATGTAATCTTTAAAACAAGATAGGTCAACAGTTTCACATTAGATCTTCCTAAAACTCTGCACACTGGTTTAAAGACATGTCAGCTAATGAAATGAGTACAATACAGCAGTGGAATAGCAGTGGAAAGTCAGAAATCGGCAGTGAAGCTGAAGTTATGGACACTGTACAATGAGCAGACTGATTGAGTCAGCATGTAGACTTTACAGTGTTTTTTTTTTACCAGTACTGTATTACAGGCCTGTAAGTCATGATTGAATCATATTGATAGAATAAGACTAGTGTAGAACATGCTAAAACAATATTTTGCAGGATCCAGACTAGAAGCAGGTGATGCATAGGCCATGAAAATCCATGATAGGGTGCCCTGTAGTTGTACAATCATACACCAGCACTGTTCTGTCTTCTGCTGACCAAGCTGATAAATTTCCATTTATTGTAAACTCTATAAAAGACTATATATAACCTAATATACACCTACATAATAGGACTACTAGACATCTTTGGTCTAACAAATGGAATTGTAAACAACTGTGCTCTGTGCTTTTGTACACAAATGCCGAAAATGGCATTTTCTTTCTGTAAAGTCAAGACCGTCTACCTGCAGCAAAGTGACTGTTTATTACACAAAGGTGTCAAAAGTATTCACATTCATTACTCAGGTAGAAGTATAGATACTAGGGTTTAAAAAGACTTTTATAGAAGTTGAAGAATCAACTTAAGCTTTTTACTCAAGTAAAAGTGCAAAAGTACTGGTTTCAAAACTACTTAAAAGTATAAAAGTAATGTAAGGAAATCAAATGCCAAAACTTGCCACAGGGGCATATAGTGTACTACCCCACCCCCCACCCCCAAAATAAATATTTTCTAAAAGCCATAATGACTATGTTATATTAAACATCAATTTGCTTGATACACAAGCACTTGCCCCCCAATTGTCAATTTACTCTCTACACAAGAACTCCACCTCCAAATGTCCATTTACTCGTTACACAAGTGCTTCCCCACCAAATATCCATTTATTATGTACACAAACAGTCCCCCACTAAACCTCCATTTACTCACTACACAAGCATTCCTCCGCCAAATGTCCATTTACCCACTAAAAAAAGCACTTCCCCACTAAACTTTTCTTTACTTGCTACCACAAGCATTCACCCACCTAACATCAATTTACTAGTTTCAAAAGCATTCTCCCAACAAATGTTCACTTTTGTTACTCAAGCACTCTCACCAAACATCCATTTTTCACTACACAGACATTCTTTGCACATTCCACACATCCCATGGCTGCGAATCCACCATTTAAATGTCAGGAATTACCATGTCTTTATCATATGAATGACAAATCGCATCATTTGGTGGGAAAAAATGCGCAGCTATCTGACTTGCTCTGAAAAACGTCTCTCTGTTTCTTTAAGCTCCCTTCACAAATGTCTACAAATATTTTGATTCAAGCTATATATGTATTTGAAAAGTAGACCTTTTTAGTTTTGTTTCTATGATAAAAGCTTGCAGAGTTGTAGAAGTGTTTTGTGGAATTTCTTTAATATGCCAATGGCAAGACTGCCAACTCCACAGGGTTTTAAACAATAAGCCCCCTTCCAGTCAGGGGAGACCTGCAATTAGTGGGGTATTTTCCAAAAAGTAGACCATACGGGGGAGTGAACAGAAAAATAAACATGTGCATGTAGCAATGTTTATATAATAAATCTTAGATTTTAAAGTTCTACATTCATAAATGCAAATTGATGAAGATCCATTATTGATGGCCTTGATTAGGAATTGGGACATTAATTGAATTAATATAGCCCTCTTAAAAAAAAAAGCTATTAAAAGTCATTAAAGTATGCATGTATTTTAAGACCTTAGTATGAATATTTGTATTCTCCTTGCATGTTATTTGAATTATTTTTATACATGCTGTTGTTCTTATGAAGTGTTTGTGCTTGTGGTGAGTTAACAATTATTTGGTTCTACATTAAGTTCTAATGTCAGTGTTCTCCCACTCCCTTTTACAAAAACTGTCATTTCATTTACAATATGCACTGTATATTGTACTGGGATGATATTTTTTACTTTACAGAAGTTAGCTTGTAGGTTACAATACAATAAATGTAAACTTTAGTTGTGACTCAATTTCTTTTGTTCATTTCGGTGGAAACAACGGGCAACTCACAAGAGAATGAAGTGAAAGAAATAGATGTGGTTTATTGAGAGCTTACAAAAGTGATGGGTCCATTTGCTGGTGCATCAAAAGTGCTCTGGCCTTGTAACCCCTGACAGCCTCTTATTGTCCTGCCCCACAACAGAACTTAGCCAAAGCTTCTGCACAGACCAGCTACAAACCCCACTCTGGGCTTTCTGCCACGACAGCAGAAGAAGCACAGACAGGTGCATCTGAAAATAGGGAGCAGGATTGGGTGTCACCAAAACTGTCAGGGCTTGCTAGACCAGAGATAAGAATGTACATTTAATGCATATACACACCCAATGCACATGCTTTCTCAACAGTTAAATGGAACATATGATTTTTACATATAATTACACAAGTAAAATGATTTTTCACATTACACCAAGAGGGATATATCTGCCATTAGGATATGGTGGTGTATCCTACTAGATAAGTGGAGTGAGCAGTACTAGCATTTCAGGATGATGTACTTTCAAGTGTAATCCTGTCAAGACAACTTAACTCAGCTTTAATTAAGAAGTAATAAACTCTTCGTAAAAGTTCTTTTGATTATAATTCATGTATTTAACATTTAGAAAAGTAACAATCATGAGTTCATAAACTGATGTGTTCATAATAACCTTTGTTTGTTTAAGTATACGAGTAATTAACATGCATCTTGCTCAACCTATCCCCCCTCTAGTATCTGTCAAAATGCCATCTGCTCAGTTCACTGGGTTACCAAAAAGCTACCATCCAATCGAATAGGTGTGGAGGTGGGACATCTGAGATGTTAGTAAATGTTAGTAATGATGTAATAAAAGCATATACTAACTTTTCAGTGTGGCAGAGGTAAGGCATTTCTTGGCAATGTTACAAAGATGTAGGAAAGCTGAATTTGTAATGTTCCCTATATGCTGATCAAAACAGAGTCATTTACGACACCCAGATTTTTAAATGATGAGCCGAGATGAGCAGGGGAATTGGTAAAATGTCAGTAATTATGGAAAGTAATGCCATGTCTGCTAATAACTCTGCTCAGTGGCAGCATATATGATTTGAATAATAAAGGTCTTAAAATCGAGCCTTGAGAGATTCCAAATTTCTTATGTATGAATAGAGGAGTCATTATTTACTTTCACAAACTGGATGCGGTCTGTAAGGTAAGACTTACTGTGATTCCAACCCTAGTCTTTCTAGTAGAATAGTATGATCAACCACATCAAAAGCTCCACTAAGGTCAAGCAGCATCAGTATAGATATACTGCACCTGCACTTTCTGTAATGTAATATATTACACTCTCATCTGCACAATCCATATTGCACTAATTTATTACTGTACATACTGTATATACTTTTATACACATTCTACATTCATTGTCATTTTCTGCACTGTGTACAATTTATTACCATTCTCCTTTATAACTCTCCTCTCCACTGTACATTGTTTACTGTACATTTGTATATTATTATTATTATTATATATATATTTATACTGTATATTTTTGCATATTGTAATTACAGCATCCAGGCTGTGGTTACTCCCCTGCACTTTATGTATATAACACTGTATTTTGCACTTCTGGTTAGATGCTAACTGCATTTCATTGGCTCTGTACATGTACTCTGCACAATGACAATAAAGTTGAATCTAATCTAATCTAATCTAATATGCAATATTGATTAAAGGCAAGAAGGAGATCATTTTTTATCTTAACTTAAAGCCATCTCAGTGCTGTGGTGTGCCCTAAAGCCTGATAGAAAATATTGCCCAACAACATCACTCATACTTACACAAGAATAATGTATGAAAAATTTCCAAGATCTTTTGAAATGGGTCAATAATTAAACAATAGATGACTTTCTGCAGTTATAGCTGTGGAAGTGTGTCAAAGGCCTCTAATCTTTTTTTATGTTTAGATCTATATCAGCTATACCAGATAACAGACATTTATGTGGCATTTATTGTTTGTCTAATATTTGCAATTTTGTTTTTAAAAATGTCCAGAAAAGCATTGCTGGTGTGGGTGGCTGGGATCTGTGGATCACTAGCTGTCTGATTGTTGTAATTTTAGAGATCTCACTAAAGGGTGCTCTAGGACTATCTTAATTATTTTCAATCAGGGAGGACAGATATGCTAAACATGCATTGATGAGTGGCCTTCTATATTCTATAAGGCTGTTTTTCCAGCCAACTTAACATTTCTAACATGTTAAGAATATTATTAAAAATAGAAAAGTTAACTTCTAAAAAATTAACGGAATCTTCTATCAGGCATATTTAAAATAGTCTAACAATGCAGTTGATACCCTACACAAACGTCCCAAAAAAGACCCCTGCCATAGACAACAGCCTGTAATATGATGGACTGCCACCCTTTTCTATTACAGTAGTCTCGTGGGTACAGTTGGGGCCCTAATATGGGTATGTGACTGCCATCTATCGCTCCAACACACTGAGAAGCACCCCATCTGTTGTTAAAATATGTTGCCATCTCAATCAACTTTCTAGTATCTGGGGTCTTAATGTGTTCAGGAAGCAGGACTTTTATAACAGCATTGCAGAAGTTTTGTACACAATGGCAAACAGTTGCAATACCAACGCCAAAAAGGTGACTCACGCTCCTGTATTCACTGTTGGTGGCCAGTCTCCAGAGTGCGACTGCAATTCTTTTACTCACAGGCATGCATAAACGGTAGTTGGTGTTTTTTTTTTTTTTAGCAAAGTAGGGCCAACACGGCGACAGAGGTAGTTAAATGACTCCCTGGATACCTGAAAGTTGCTCACAAACTGCTCATTAGTGAAGTCAGGAACAATAGCATCCCACCAAAGCTGCGCTCATGGATATGCCCATATTGCTGAGCCCCGTCTCTTCAGGATGTTTACCAATGCCTATAAAAGATAAAATATATAGATTATGTCCAACGTTTGCTTTTATATACACATGTAACATAAAATGCTGGTGTTACGCCACTTGTCCACTTATCCAAAAAATAATCTGATAAAATAAGGACACAGATAGTTCTCCCACAACTTCACAACAAGACCATACACTTTGCAAGCTTTGTTACATGTTTAATCTATTAAAAAAAATTAAATTTACAAGCAGCATCTGCTATTAGGTAAGATGTGTATGTGGACAACTTTTAAACTAATAATTAACCCCATAAAATACACACAAAAAGAAATGCATGTTACTTGTCTATTTCTTAAAAAAAAACTCTATGGACAAAGACTAAATAATTTTAAGAAATACACGAGAAACATGCATTTCTTTGTGTATGTGATTTCATTTACTAGTTTCATTCTGTAGCTAGTTTTAGCACGCACAATCATGAAAAAAAGCAGTGGGATACAGCTTGTAAATTTAAGTGCTTTTATAAAAGATTTTACGTGTTTACCAGCTTAACAAGAAAATCCATTTTGACTTAACAGCTAAGGCATAGCAAGCTAACACTTGTTGATTTAGCATGCTCATGTTTAATCAACGTCCACAACATTTTACATACCCTTCGTTTCGCGTGGTGAAGTCTTCGGTGTCTTTTTATTGCCAGAAGCAGCTCTTTTTGAGCTTGAGATTTGATTTTTTAAGTGAAACAAACATTTGTAACAAGAGCACAAATGCTCGCAAGTAGTCAATGCGATCCGCCATCTTTGCTTCTGTATAATTCCGCTTTGTTGATGACGTACACCATGACGTATCCTCGGTTCAACTAAAACTTAGTGGAAATGCGGGCTGGTTCACTGAAAAGCACTGCGGTTCTCATAAGCCCGAACGGCACCACTTCAAAAATTTTGGTGGAAAAGCGCTAATATAGGATGATTCCAAGGTGTTCCCAGGCCAGCTGAGAGATATAATCTTTACAGCATGTCCTAGGTCTTCCTTGGGATCTCCTCCAAAATGGACATGCCAGGAACACCTCACCCGGGAGGTGCCTGAACCACCTCAACTGGCTCCACTCAACATGGCGGAGCAGCAGCTCTACTCAGAGTCTTTCCTGGATGTCCAAATTCTTCACTCTCTCTCTAAGGACAAGCCTAGAGACCTTACAAAGAAAGCTCATTTCAGCCGCTTGTATCTGTGATCTCATTCTTTCGGTCACTACCCAAAGCTCATAACCACATGTGAGGATTGGAACGTAAACCGACCAGTAAACAGAAAACTTTGCCTTCTGGCTCAGCTCTCTCTTCACCAAGATGAACCGGCACAGAGCCCGCATTATTGCGGATGCTGACCCAATCCGCCTGTTGATCTCCCATTCCCTCTTACCCTCACTCATGAACAAGACCCCGAGATACTTAAATTCTTCCACTTGAGGCAAGGGCATCCTCTCTACCTGGAGAGAGCCCTCCACCTTTTCACAGCTGAGTGCCAGGTTTGAAGGTAATGATTCTCATCCCAGCAGCTTCACATTCAGCTGCAAACTGGTCCAGTGAGTGCTGGAGGTCCTGGTTTGATGAAGCGAGCAGGACCACATCACCTGCAAAAAGCAGATATGGAATCCTGAGATCACCAAACTGAACACCTTCCATCACTTGGCTATGCCAAGAAATTCTGTCCATAAAAATTATGAACATCCAGAGCCTTGAGAAACCCAGGGAGGATCTCATCCACCCCGGGGTCCTGACACTGAGGAATTTTTTTGATAATCTCTGCCACCTCTGCTGGAGTGATGGACAAGTCACTTCCAAAGTCCCCAGGCTCTGCTTCTTCTCTTGAAGATGTGCAGGTGGGATTGAGGTTGTCCTCAAATTATTCCTTCCAGTGGTCAATGACGTATAAAACGTTAGTTTTATAGTCAAGATTAACAACTCCCCACAACCACTGAAGGCAGTGTTGGTGGGAAACTGCTTTCCCCTCCTGAGCCACCTGCCCATTTACCAGAATCTTTGAGGTACTCTCCGAAAGGCGTTTTCCATCCAACTCCTCCCATATTTGTATTTTTGCCTCAGCAGCAGCCCGCTTGGCCCTACAGTACTTGTCAGCTGTGTCTGGAGTCCCACAAGACAACCAGGCAATTTAGGACTCTTTCTTGAGCTTGACAGCCTCCCTCAGTTGGGGTGTCCATCCCAACAACTAACTGCCTTGTGGCGACAGCTTCGGTCAGCAGCCTCAACAATGGAAGCCCAGAACACAGCTCATTGAGATTCTGTCTCCTGCCTCCCACGGAATGTAGCTGAAGCTCTGCCAGATGTGGGAGTTGAAAATCTGGCAGGTTCCTCTGAAAAACGTTCCATGCAAATTGTCCCTACATGTTTGGGCCTGCCAGGTCTGTCCGGCATCCTTCCCTGCCCTCTGATTCAACCAGGTGGTGATCCAAGACACACAGCCGCAAGTCCAATGATATGATTATAAAGTCAATCATTGAACTCCTGGTGCCATGTGCACTTATGGGCACCCTTGTGCTTGAACATGGTACTAATTATGGATAAATTGATGAGTAGAGAAATGCAGTAACTGAACACCACTCTAAATCAAGAACAAACAAAAACATTCACTTACAGGGCTATTTATTTGAAGCTAGCTACAGTGGTGCTTGAACGTTTGTGAACCCTTTAGAAGTTTATATATTTCTGCATAAATATTACCTAAAACATCATCAGATTTTCACACAAGTCCCAAAAGTAGATTAAGAGAACCTAGTTAAAGAAATAAGACAAAAAAAATTTTACTTGGTCATTTATTTACTGAGGAAAATTATCCAAATTTACATATTTTTGAGTGGCAAAAGTATGTAAACCTCCAAGATTAGCAGTTAATTTGAAGGTGAAATTAGACTCAGGTGTTTTCAATCAATGGGATGACAATTGGGTGTGAGTGGACCAAGAACAGGGATCTATCAAAGTCTGATCTTCAGTACACGTTTGAGGAAGTGTGTCACAAACAAAGGAGATTTCTGAGGACCTCAGAAAAAGAGTTGTTGATGCTCATCAGGCTGCTAAAGATTACAAAATCATCTTTAAAGAGTTTGGACTCCACCAATCCACAGTCAAAGATTGTGTACAAATGGAGGAAATTCAAGACCATTGTTACCCTCCCCAGGAATGGTCGACCAACAAAGATTACTCCAAGTGCAAGGCGTGTAATAGTCTGCGAGGTCACAAAGGAACCCAGGGTAACTTCTAAGCAACTGAAGGCCTCCGTCACATTGGCTAATGTTAATGTTCACCATCAGAACACTGAACAACAAAGGTGTGCATAGCAGGGTTGCAAGGAGAAAGCCACTACTTTCCAAAAAAATAATGCTGCTTGTCTGCAGTTTGCTAAAGATCACATGGACAAGCCAGAAGAATGTTGGAAGAATGTTTTGTGGATGGATGAGACCAAAATAGATTTTTTTGGATTTAATGAAACGTGGTGGTAGTATCATGATTTGGGCCTGTTTTGCTGCATCAGGGCCAGGACAGCTTGCCATCATTGATGAAACAATGAATTCTGAATTATATCAGAGAATTCTAAAGAAAAATGTCAGGACATCTGTCCATGAACTGAAGCTCAAGAGAAGGTGGGTCATGCAGCAAGACTCTAAGCACACACTTCATTCTACCAAAGAACAGTTACCAGAAATGTTTACTTGCAATGATTGCTGTATAGGGGCGTAACACCAGATACTGAAAGCAAAGGTTCACATATTTTTGCCACTCACAAATATGTCATATTGGATCATATTCCTCAATAAATCAATGACCAAGTATAATATTTTTTTAACAGAAATATAGAAAATTCTAAACAATTCACAAAACTTTCAAGCGCCACTGTAACTATGAACCTAAACAACTCTAAGTTTATTTTCTAACAGTTCTGATTGGGTACTGCCATAAACAAGAAAATGCAGTTTTATGAATTACTGGATGTTAACATTCCCCAGTTAAGTCACTAGGTGATACAGTGGATCTAATGCCCATGCTTCAGCTAGTTGTGCAATTACAACTACAACAGCATGGCTGTCATTACGTCATCTCTGGACAATGAACTGGCAAAGGAACGTCAACTGTGAGATTTTACATTAAAAACATTTTTAACATTTTCTTTTCAAGGGCATCTTTAAAGTGTAAGAAATTATATTATAAAAATAGTATTGCATTTGAAATTATTTGTTAAATCATTAATGTCCAAAGTACAAGCAACATATTAATTATTAAAGAATCCTGTTTCTGGACTCTGCATTGAAGAAGAAAATCCCAGAATTTCTCATATTCACAGAATCTCCTGCCATCTGTAAGGACATCACCAGATCCTCAACATTCAGGAAGCAGCAGGTTGAGTTGAGGGAAATTACATCTAGTATACAGACCATCAGCACTGGTGCTCCTCAAAGATGTGTTCTCTGCCCACTGCTTTTCTCCCTCTACACCAATGATTGCTCTTTTGTGTGAACCCACAGGTGTTGTTTAAGATTACTCTGTCGATTAAAACTTTTCCCACACTCTGTACACTGAAACAATTTCATTCCTGTATGAATATGTTGGTGTTGTTGTAAATGACTCTGACGATTAAAACTCTTCCCACACTCTGTACATGGATAGGGTTTCTCTCCTGTGTGAATACGCTGGTGTTGTTGTAAATGACTCTGACGATTAAAACTCTTCCCGCACTCTGTACAGTAATATGGTTTCTCTCCAGTGTGAATACGCTGGTGTCTTTGGAGATCAATGTTTTGAATAAAACTCTTTCCACACTCTGTACACTGATACGGTTTCTCTCCTGTGTGAATACGCTGGTGTTGTTGGAGATGACTCTGACGAATAAAACTCTTCCCACACTCTGTACAGTAATATGGTTTCTCCCCTGTGTGAATACGCTGGTGTAATTGGAGATCACTGTTTTGAATAAAACTCTTCCCACACTCTGTACATGGATAGGGTTTCTCTCCTGTGTGAATACGCTGGTGTAATTGGAGATTACTCTGACGATTAAAACACTTCCCACAATCTGTACAGTAATATGGTTTCTCTCCTGTATGTATACGCTGGTGTTGTTGGAGATTACTCTGTTGATTAAAACTCTTCCCACACTCTGTACACTGATATGGTTTCTCTCCTGTGTGAATGCGCTGGTGTTGTTGGAGATGACTCTGTCGATGAAAACTCTTCCCACACTCTGTACATTGATATGGTTTCTCTCCTGTGTGAATACGCTGGTGTTGTTGGAGATGACTCTGACGATTAAAACTCTTCCCACACTCTGAACACTGATGTTTGCCTGATGTTTCTGTGTTTTCCTGCATTTCTTTGTGAGACGTATCAGAATAGAAAGAATCCGATGATGTTTGCGTATCAGAAGTTATTCTGGATGCCATATTCTCTTCTTTTGTCTTTGTTGATTTCAACATAGTGATGTTTTCCTCTTAGTAGTATCTCTTCTTCAAGTCTTTGTGGAAGCTTAAACCAAGAACAGATGACGACTTTCAACAGAATGTTCACTCCTGTAGGAGAAAAAGATAATAAAGAAGAAAAAATCAAGTGTAATATAAGACATAAACAGTTTGATCACTACTTGAGGACAAAATATCTAAGAAGTTGTTTTAGGCCATTTAACATTAAATATCAGAGGATATTTCTGTCAGCCTTTGGCCCAATGAGCAATGTAAGTTTTACTGTGAAATACATACAAATGATTTGATTTATTCTCTTATTTCTTACAAAGTAGGCAATCATTCTGATTGTTACTATTAGTTTCTCTAGTTTTATGAATAAGTATCATTATTTTTAAGTGTTAAACACTTAAAATGTTTTCATTACTCCTCCAGGAACAATACTTCTATTATGTCGTGGCTTGCTTCCATTGTGCTGTAAGCGGATTTGGAGCATTTCTTAAGTTTCATTCATTTTCTGTATTTGCATCACGTCTCTGAATTTACAGCAAATTTGTTAACTGAAGTGCAGGTGTTGTCATTTTGAATATGTATGAGAGCTCATTTGTAGATGTTTTGCAGTGTTACAGCATGTTTTTAATTTGAACTATGCTGCATTTTCTCTGCAACAATATGTAACAGATTAAAAATATTTTTAAAGAAGCACTGGTTACACCTTGCCAGAACAAAAGGGGAAGGGGTGGGGGATACTTTCCCACATCTTGTAGGGCGGGACTTCCTCAGTAAACAAATGCTGAGTGATATGAACTTTCCCCATTCATTTTCCAACAAGTAACTGGCTTCTCATTTATAATGTCTCTGCTGGCACTATATTGTACTTAAGTGCCTGTGATTCCTCTGTAATAAAGCCAATATTAGTCCTATGAGGTTGATAAATGCAGCCACACACAAAAAAACCATGTTTCTCACTGTTTTTGTTAAAGTCTTTGTGATAATGTGCAGACATATGATTCAAATATTTCCTGAATCTGTATTCGGCTACAATTTTGACTCCAGTTACCTCAGCTTGGTCATTATGTAGCTCAAGCACATTAGAGAGACAAATACAGCCACTCATTAAACCAGATGTTTTTCACTATTTTGGTTAAAATTGTCATAAATAAAAGTGCAGAAATATTATTCAAACATTTCCTGAATCTGTACAGATTACAGTTACCTTAGAATGGTCAATATGCAGCTCAAGCATATTAGAGAGCATCTGCTTCCACACCTAAACCAACCTGGTTCCTCATGTAACTCTTCCATCTCCTAATCTGTGTTGTTCATCATACACTACATTGATATAACTGAGTCATTCCATGAAAATAGCACATTTTGAGTCCCTCTCCCTTTTAGGTGTATTTTATCTACTGGGTCACAAAAAAAATCTATATTTTAACAACTTTACTCATACATTGAAATATCGTCTTTAATACAGTTTAATTTGTTATTTATTTAATCTTTTTATAAGAAATTATATATTTTTTGTTGACACCACCTATTTTGTCATGTCCCTCATGGCCTTCAATGAAAGTATACTTAGCATATACCAAATACATCTATTAAAAAGTCCATACATTTTGATATCAAACTAAACATCTATCTGTGCTTATTTGTTGACAATATTTTTTTTTCAAAATTAATTGATAATTATTCATTAAAATCATATTATTTATGTGTGTACCTGAGTAATCCCTCAACCCCGTTACACAAATGATTTATTCCTTCATAAAAACAATGGTATGGTCCATATCAGCATGTACGTCAGGAAGTGACATCACTCAAGTCTTTTGGACAACAGGACACCAAAAACAGGCAAGTGGCTTCCTTTTTTTTAAATTAATTTTGGTCATTTATCTTGTAATATTGTGGTCGTCAAACTCAATGACTCAACACCGTCACATCAAAAAAAGATAGAAAAGTATTACTTATGAATTTTTTTTTTTAATTTCAAGAATATATGCCAATTCTGAATCTCATGCATGCCATGTGCTCTCTCTGGTGTTCACTATGTAGAGCAGCTGCTATTTTGTGCAAAAATCACAATCCCGTCATGCTCAACCCCGTTACGTTTGTTGTTGTTTTTCATTGTAACGGGGTTGTGAGATTGTAACAAGGTTGTGATTTTAAGAGTTCAGTGGTTAAGTTATCCAATTATTTTATTGAATTATTATTACAGCAGAAAAGCAGAGGAAGTATCAGGCACACCTTAAAGGTGATCCAGAAAGAAGAGAGAAATACCTGCAGAGTGACTATGAGAGATGGAGAAAGAATGTAGAGGAAGGGAAAAAGAAAATAATTAAAGACCTAAGTAAAAGAGAACAGCGGCAGAAACTAAAAATGAGAGAGAGCATATAAAAGGAGCAAGGAGAGGAGAGTAGCGCTCAAGAACTTAAGCACTCCTCCACACAGTCCAGATCAGGGACATCACCCAGAGCAGTCTGAGCAGTCAGGATCTTCAAGGTTAGGGCAGTGGGCAGTTAACAGTTTTAGGAAATTTGATTTCAGAAAGATGGAGGGGAGGAGGGTGAAAAGGCCTAATACTAGGAACAGTCGTGGCACGGTGGTTAGAGAACTGGGGTTGTGATGGGAAGGTTGCCGATTTAATTCCTAGAGCCAACAGGTAACAACTGAAGTGTGTTTGAACAAAGCACCTAACCCCTAACTGCTCCCCAGGCACCTGCTGCAGGCACCTGTGCTCACTGCCCCTAGTGTGTGTTAACTAGGGTGTGTAAATGTGTTTCACGGCACTGATTGGATTAAATGTGGAGAACAAATTCCTCTGTGTGTAAAAAGTACAGGGATGAAAATTAGTATTCTAATTTTTTTTTTAATTATAATTTTCCATACCCAAATCAACTTCATTGTTTTGTTTTGTGGACGACATCTGGTGACACAGAAGAGACATAAAAGAAAGAAACAAGCTCAAGATGCAAACAGAAGAACTTAAGGAGAAAGTTGAAAAAGAAACAAAAAAAGGTGTCAACACTTAAGGAAACATTCTGATTCACCATCATAACTTGTCTTTTAGTACACCGCTCATTAGTTCTTTAAAAGTATATTTGACCAGATGAGGCTTGGTTCTAATGCCTGAAAACGCAGGACATGCATACATAAATGCAGACAGGAAGAGGCACACACACACAGAGAGACTCCACATTTTGTTAACATTTGAGCTATTTTGTTTAGATTATATGTTGTTGTAGTTGCCATTGTTTTTTTATTTGGGTTAATAAAACTCAGTTCAACTGCAATTTATCTGTTGTCCTGCTATATCAAGAAAGTAGGTTTGATTAATGCTCCAAGGCAGCACTCCTAAATGCTGTTTTTTGTATTTGCAGTCATAATTTTACGTAAAGCCACACATGTGAAGTATTGTTATTAAGATCATCATCACAGTAACATTTGTCACAATGCTGAATCTCATGACTAACACATCCATCATTATTTAACCTCACCTGAATTTTCAGCCTCATCTCCATCTGGCTTCTCCTTCTCTACCTCCTCTAGCCTGTTCTCCTTCATCTCCTCCAGCCTCCCCTCCTCTACCTGCTTCTACCTCTCCCCCTCTAACTCCTACTATATTAAACTCTATTGGTCCCTTCAACCCCGTTACCCTAGTCTCAACCCCGTCACACCTACATTTTCATACTTTATTTAAAAAAGTGCATTTAAAAGTAATTTAATGTTTGTTGACTTCCATCTAAAATGTTGAGAGCTATCATAAGCTTATTGATTTTAGTGAAGATTCTTCAGTTAAACTACATTTTTGATGAAAAATGACAAGCACACTTTCACAAAAAGGGACATTTCAGGATTTAGTATAGCATATATATATATATATATATATATATATATATATATATATATATATATATATATATATACGATATGAT
>BRDA01013988.1:27201-38918 GCA_036984385.1 Crenuchus spilurus
ATCTAGTTCTTATCTAGAAAATAGAAGTATCGGTTTGAGACTCGGTATCGGGAGACACTAAAAAATTACTGACTCGGATCGGGAACAGAAAAAACATGATCGGGACATCCCTATCAAGAATTGCACAACGAGCAAGTAAGAAAAATTTCAAGTTGCTTCAGTGCGTGCTATAAGAAGTGGAAAGAGGTAACGAAGAATGCCAACCAAACACTGAGTGGATCATGTTCAAGTGACCTGCTAAATGAACAAGTGACTAAAGTGAACAATGCCTTACAGAGCTTGAATGCGGTTTATGATGAGTTGAGATGCATTAGCGTTCCTGACCATGATACACGACGTAGAGTTGACACCTGTGAAACCGTGACACAGAAAATAGTCAAACAAGCAATGGACATCCTAGACACAATAAATGATCAAGGTCAAGGGACTGAAAAATGTGGCGATAAAAGGACAAGTTCAACTAAGGCAAGCTCTCACAGCATTAAGAACTCCACTCATTCCCATGTAACTTCTGCTAGCAGAAGGAGTGCAGCTGCAGAAGTTGCTGCCAAAGAAGCAATCTTACAAGTGCTGCTAGAACAAGAATCTCATATTGAAGAACTGCAGAAGCTGAAGCTGCCCAGGTAAAGGCTAAACAGGAGGCTGAAAATGCAGAGAGAGAGAGTACTAGAAGCCAAGCATAGAGAACTCAAATGTCTGGAGACAATTAAAGAACTGAAAGCTGCTAAGGCACGACAGCAAGTGTATGAACAGAGTGAATGTTCACATCAAACATCTAACCCAAGTCAATGCTCAGATGGCGAAATAAATGAGCTGCTCCATCAACCTGTTTCATTTAAAGTTAAAAGGGAAATCAAGCAGGAAGAAAGACATCACAGCATTATTCTCCATTACAAGCTGCAATGCTTTCAGCTGAAGACAATACAGCAGCACTTGTCAGAGCACTCACAGAATCCATTTGTGCCAGTCGAATCCCTATTTCGGAATCTACGATGTTCTATGGCGACCCACTCAGATTCAATGAGTGGAAAATATCCTTTCAGACTCTTATTGACAGAAAGAACATACCAGCCGAAGAAAATATATATTATTTGCGCAAGTATGTAGGTGGATCTGCTAAGAAGGCCATAGAGAGCTAATTTTTACTGGGTACTAAATCAGCCTACCTTGCAGCATGGAGCATTTTAGAGGAGAGATATGGCAGTCCGTTTCTCATTGCCAAAGTCTTTAGAGATAGGATTGATGCATGGCCCAAGATAAGTCCCAATGACAGTCTGAGAATTCAAGAACTTGTCGACTTTCTTCGCAGTTGTGAGTCTGCAATGTCTCAAATTAAAAGTCTTGAAGTGCCTAATGATTGCAACGAAAATCTGAAAATACTTACTAAACTTCCAGATTGGTTAACCTTAAGGTGGAACCGGAAAGTTATTGAAGTTCAGGAAGAAAGACAAACATTCCCAAGCTTCAACCAGTTTGTCCAGTTCCTCACACGAGAGGCCAAGATCGCCTGCAATCCAATTACATCTCTTCATGCAATTAAACCAAGTGAAAAACAGAAGAGCAAGGTTTTAAGGAACAGAAGTCTTGGAGCAAAGGTTTTAGCAACGAGCTCAAATTAAAAGGCCAATACAAGCTGTATCCTCTGTGAGAAAGAAGGGCACAGTCTATCAGAGTGTTGTAAGTTCATAAAGAAGAGCATCACTGAACGAGTCAGCTTTGTTCAAGAGAAAAAATTGTTTTGGTTGTCTTAAGTGGGGCCATCGCTCCAAGGACTGTGGTAGTAGGAACATATGCTAGACGTGAGAAAAGACATCCAACTTGTCTCCATGATAATCGCACCAAGGAAGAAAGGAGGCAGGTAAGGATTGATAGAGTTAGAGGCCATGACGAGTCAAAGGAAGGGAAGACAGACCAGTCACAAGATGAAGCCTCAAAAACATCATGTGAAGCCACATCTCATAGAGTCACCCAGAAGGGAAGAAACACGTACACATCTACTATAATTCCAGTATGGGTCTCTACCATGTCTGAACCAAGTTGTGAATTTCTTGTTTATGCACTCCTTGATACTCAGAGTGACACAACTTTTATCCTTGAAGAGACTACACGGGCACTTAATACAAGGAGTGAACCAGTCCAGCTGAAGCTCTCCACATTGGCTTCCAGAAACACCGTTGTATCCTGCCAAAAACTGATTGGGTTACAAGTAAGAGGGTTTTACTCAGATAAGTTAATTCCACTTCCAGTGACTTACACCAGAGAGTTTATACCTGCAAACAAAAACCATATTACCACACCAGATACTGCAAAGGTATGGTCAAATCTTGAAAATATTGCAGAGGAGATAGCCCCTCAGCAGAGCTGTGACATTGGCCTGCTAATAGGCTACAATTGTCCTCAAGCCCTTGTAATAACAAGTGGTGCCTAGTGAAGAAAATCAACCCTTCGCAGAGAGAACAGACTTGGGATGGAGTGTGGTTTGTTATGGTAATTCATGCCTAAACTATGGACATGCAATTGGAGTAAGCCACCAAGTTATAGTGAATAAAGTGATGCCACATCTTCTACCTTCTTCAGACCTCACAAGTGAAGTGCATTATGTTTGTAGAACACAGATTAAAGAAGTCATCATACCTGCAGGGGTCATCAAAGTGCTGGAATCTGACTTTGCTGAAAGAGCTTCAGAAGATACCCATGTCTCACAAGAAGATTTCAGATTCTTATCAATACTAAAGGAGGGCATCATACACAAGAGTGATGGTCATTATGAAATGCCTTTGCCATTCAAAAAAGACAGACCTAACTTACCTGATAACAAGGTTTGTGCCATACATCGTCTTAAGTGTCTGGAAAGAAAACTGAGGAGAAATGAGCAGTATTATAAAGACTACAAAACCTTCATGAATGAGATTATAATCCATGGAGATGCAGAGAAGGTAGCAAAAGAAGACATTCACAAAATTCCAGCATGGTACCTCCTGCACCATGGGGTATACCATCCACAAAAGCCGGATAAAATACGAATTGTCTTTGATTGTTCCTCCAAATTCCAAGGAACATCCTTGAATGACCATCTACTGACTGGTCCAGAGCTTATAAACAGCTTGGTGGGAGTACTTCTACGCTTTCGAAAAGGCCAAGTTGCAATTATGTGTGACATAGAGCGCATGTTTCACCAATTCCATGTGAAGATAGAAGATCAAGATTACCTTAGATTCCTTTGGTGGGAGAATGGAAAGCTTGAAGCCCAACCCACCACCTACCGAATGAAAGTTCATCAGTTTGAATGTGTACCGAATGATAGGTTCATCACCTGGCTGTGCTAATTATGGACTTAAGTACATTGCCACTGTAGGACAACGGCACTTCCGTGATGAAACAATCAAGTTTATACAGTGGAACTTCTCTATTGTTGATGGCTTGTTAAGTGTAGCATCCACAAGTGAAGCAATCCAGCTGGTGAAAGAATCAAGAGAGCTTTGTAGCACAGGCAAGCTCCGGCTGCACAAGTTCATCTCTAATAGCAAAGAAGTTCTTGCTACTATCCCCAAAGAAAAATGTGTTGAAGCTGCTATAGACAAAGACATGGCACTGGGTGAAATGCAGATGGAAAGAGCCCTCGGTGTGCAGTGGTGTGTGGCATCTGATGAGTTTTGTTTCAAGGTAGTCATTAAAGAAAATTCACTTACCCGAAGAGGAGTCTTGTCCACAGTTGCTTCAGTTTATGATCCTCTCGGATTTGTGGCACCCTTCATTCTGGTTGGGAAGCAGATTCTACAACAAATGTGTCGAGACAAGCTCAGCTGGGATGATGCCTTACCTGTTGACCTGCAACCTCAGTGGGAGCATTGGCTCCTAGATCTACAAGGGCTGGCTGATGTAAAGATCCCAAGATGCTATGTTCCATCAAGTTTCAAGGCACAGTACTATGAGCTTCACTATTTCTCAGATGCCAGCGTGTTGGGTTATGGTGCGTGCTCATATCTCAGAGCTGTCAGTGAATCAGGTGAAGTTCACTGTTCTTTAATAATGGGGAAGGCATTACTAAGGTTATTACCATACCAAGACTTGAATTGTCTGCAGCTGTGGTAGCTGTGTGCATCAGTGACATGTTGAAGAAAGAACTGGAAGTGGAGGTTATCCAATAATTCTTCTGGGCTGATTCCATGGTTGTCCTAGGCTATATTAATAACAAAGCCAGGAGATTTCATGTGTTTGTAGCAAATCGGGTGGAACGCATCAAGCAAAGTACAGAATCTTTGCAATGGAGATATGTGGCTTCTGAAGACAATCCAGCAGACCATGCTTCAAGAGGTCTTACAGTAGAACAGCTTATCTCCTCTTAATTGGTTCACTGGCTCAAACTTTCTTTGGCAGAAGGAATTACCAAGTGGATAATTCAAGATGAAAGAAATCTCAAATAATGATCCTGAAATAAAAAGGGCCCAGGTGTACAACATCCAGACAGAAGAGTCAAAGTCACTGTTAGATCGTTTGCACAAGTTTTCTGACTGGTCTAGAATGGTAAAAGCTATCGCAAGACTCAAGAGATGTATAAAAGAAATTAAAGGTCTCCAGCCAAGGTCCTGTGAAGTCACCAGTTTAGAAGAAAGAAGGGATGCAGAGCTGACCATAATCAAGATGTTTCAAGAAGTAAGCTTCTCAAAGGAGGCACAAGTTAAGGACGAGCTGTATAGATTATGTCCATTTCTTGACAAGCAAGGTATACTTAGAGTGGGAGGTCGCTTAACCCATGCTGCTCTACATTCATATGTCAAACATCCAGCAGTTCTTCCAAAGACAGGTCATGTGTTGACATTACTTATCAAACACTATCATGAGAAAGTGTTGCATCAGGGACGAGGTATGATGACGAATGAACTCCGTTCCAATGGTATATGGATGTTAAGCTGCAGCAAAGCAGTATCATCACATATCTATAAGTGCATCACATGCAGGAAATTCAGAAGGAGCTTAGAGCAGCAAAGAATGGCAGACCTTCCAGAAGACAGGATGGAGACCACCCCTCCATTCATCTACTGTGGAATTGATTGTTTTGGACCATTTTACATTAAAGAAGGAAGAAAGGAGCTAAAGTGGTATGGGTTGTTACTTACCTGTATGTGTTCCAGAGCGGTGCACATTGAGATGCTTGATGATCTGACCACAGATGCTTTCATCAATGCTGTGCACTCATTCATTGCCATTCGTGGAAATGTACGCTAGATAAGATGTGATCAAGGGACAAACTTTGTTGGAGCCAGGCGTGAGTTCGCTGAAGCATTGAAAGAGATGAATCAGGAAGAGCTCAGAGAACTTGGATGTGAATTCATTATGAACACTCCAGCCTCAAGTCATATGGGCGGAGTATGGGAAAGACAAATTCGTACCATCAGAAGTGTCTTGTCCGCAATTCTGGAACAGTCAGCCTGACACCTTAACTGTTCCTCACTACAAACATTCCTGTATGAAGTCATGGCAATTGTCAACAGTAGACCTCTGACCACTGATTATCTTAATGACTCATCCAGCCCAGAGCCTCTTACTCCAAATCACATCTTAACAATGAAGTCAATGATTCTTGCTCCACCCCCTGGAAGATTCATTAAGGAAGATCTTTAAATAAAAGTAAAAGGTGGTGTCATATTCAATTTCTGGCCAACCTTTTGTGGAGGCGTTGGAAAAGGGAATATCTCCTGAATCTTCAGCAGAGGCAAAAGTGGTTCAAAGATCACAGAGATGCAAAGGTCAATGATTTTGTTCTTCTGCAAGATGATGCCACACCACGGAATCAATGGAAGATGGCAAAGGTTATTGAAGTATACCCAGGAAAGGATGGAAGAGTAAGAAGACTTAATTGCTTATCAGTGACTCCAACCTAAATGAGAAGGGAAAACGTGTCTCCAAAATTGTTCATCATGAGAGGCCTATCCATAAGACAGTGACATTGCTGGAAGCAGACTGAAGACTGTAGTCTTGCTCTTTCTATCTTTCTCTTTCTTTTTTATCTATTTCTCTCTTTTACGGCTGGTGAACTCTTGGAAAACGAAGACCAGGAATAACGTGTATTGTTTTATATATGGTGTTCAAGTAATTTATAGTAAATTGAAGTAAGAAATCATAGATTTGGTGGGAGTGTAACTGCCTACCTGAGCAGTTCTATTTAATTTCATATATAATTCAATTTTGGTTCCTACCATGAAGAGTAAGAACTGAGGTGGAACTATATATCTGCCACAGTTTCTAGGGGGAAGCATTATGTGCACAGGCAAGAAGGGAAAAGTTTGGCATGGTTTCTCTAAGGTTTAAGATAGATGTCTACTTGCTTTGGTGTATGCACTGGACTTTCTAAAGGAAATTATACCCTCCCTGTGTGTGTTAATGCAGCCAATGAGGTTTGTGCTCTATTTTGTACATTATTGTGAAGTTAAAACAACTACATTGCTGTTACCATTGTTTACCTATATGTAGCTGTATTTATAAGGTCATTTAATTGTTTACCTAAGGAGTTAAATTATAGTCTAATGTAAATGTTTATTTTAGTTGAAATAAGATTTCCTCATAATTGTACATATTTATTCACTGTTTGTTGTGTGTGTGGTTTGTGTTTAGTTTTCACATTTAGGAATAAATCCTAATCAGTATTAGAGACAGTTGTGCTGTCTTCATTATACCAGGGAGGCACAGATTAATTTTTTTCCAAAGGGTGTGCAACCAAGTATTAAGTTGAGGGTGCCAATAATTTTGTCCAGCCCATTTTTGGAGTTGTGTGTGAAATTGTCAAATTTCCCTTTTTTTCCTGTTTTTTGTGTTGTTCCAATACACACAAAGGAAATAAACATGTGTATAACAAATACATGTGTAATTGCAATAATTTTCTGGGAGAAATACTTAATTTTCTAGAAAAAATTCAGGGCTGCCAAGACTTTTGGCCATGACTATTTTTTTTTATAAAGCTAGATAATCTAATACTATCAGAATCACAATTATTGACTACTGTGTCAAATAAGAGAATATAGCAAATTGTTTGCTCTTATTTCACAATAAAACTCACATTGCTCTTTGGGCCAAAGGCTTTCAATAAATAAATAAAATAACCTCTGATATTTAATGTTAAATTGCCTAAAAACATCTGCTTAGAAATATTGTCCCCAAGTAGTTAAGAAATGGTTTGCCATCTTATATTACATTTGAATTTTACTTCTTTTTCTCCTACAGGACTGAACATCCTGTTGAAATGCATCTTCTGTTTCTGGTATGAGCTTCCACAAAGATCTCAAGAGATACTACTTAGAGGAATATCATGCTGAAGTCAACAGAGATAAAAGAAGAGGATATGGCGATCAGAATAACTTCTGATATTCAAACATCATCCGATGCTCTCCATTCCAATCCGCCTCACAGAAAAATGCAGGAAAACACAGAAACAGGCAAACATCAGTGTTCAGAGTGTGGGAAGAGTTTTAATCGTCAGAATCATCTCCAAACACACCAGCGTATTCACAGAGGAGAGAAACCATATAAATGTACAGAGTGTGGGAAGAGTTTTAATCGTCAGAGTAATCTCCTAGTACACCAGCGTATTCATACAGGAGAGAAGCCGTATTACTGTACAGAGTGTGGGAAAAGTTTTACTGACCAGAGTAGTCACACACAACACCAGCGTATTCACACAGGTGAGAAACCATATCGGTGTTTAGAGTGTGGGAAGAGTTTTACTCATCAGAGTCATCTCCAACAACACCAGCGTATTCACACAGGAGAGAAACCTTATTATTGTTCAGAGTGTGGGAAGAGTTTCACTGTACAGAGTAGTCTCCAAAGACACCAGCATATTCACACAGGAGAGAAACCCTATCAGTGTACAGAGTGTGGGAAGAGTTTTAGTCGCCAAAGTCATCTCCAATTACACGAGCGTATTCACACAGGAGAGAAACCGTATTACTGCTCAGAGTGTGGGAAGAGTTTTAATCGTCAGAGTAGTCTTCAATTACACCAGCGTATTCACACAGGAGTGAAACCATATTACTGTACAGAGTGTGGGAAGAGTTTTAATCGTCAGAGTCACCTCCAAATACACCAGCGTATTCACACAGGAGAGAAACCATATCAGTGTACAGAGTGTGGGAAGAGTTTTAATCGACAGAGTAATCTCCAAGTACACCAGCGTATTCACACAGGAGAGAAACGGTATCAGTGTACAGATTGTGGAAAGAGTTTTACTGCACAGAGTAATCTGCAACAACATCAGCGTATTCACACAGGAGAGAAACCGTATCAGTGTACAGAGTGTGGAAAGAATTTTACTGTACAGAGTACTCTCAAAAAACACCAACGTGTTCACACAGGAGAGCAGTCATTTGTGTAGAGGGAGAATTGCAGTGGACAAAGTACACATCTTGAGGAGCTCCAGTGCTGACAGTCTGTATAATAGATGTAATTTGCCTCAACTCAACCTGCTGCTTCCTGAATGTCAGAAATCTGGTAATCCACTTACAGATGGCAAGAGATTCCGTGAGCTGGGAGAGTTTGAATGAGAGAATTTCTGGGATTATATTGTTGAATGCTGAGCTGAAATCCAGAAACAGGATTCTTACATACGACCCAAGGTGTGCTTGGTGTTTTGTCACAGAAACTGATGTTAACTATCGCTTTGTCAGTAATTTCATCCAAGTTGTCAATTATAGGTTTAAAAACATTCTAGTCAATGTATTACAAGCAGACCACTTAGTTAGCTTTGCTTCTGTGGTCCTTTTCTTTACTGTTTTTGTTACAGGCTTTGCAGACTTTAGTTTCTGTCAGTATTTTGGAATAAGATGAACCAAGCAGTGGCCCAAAGCTGGATGAGGAAAAAGCGATATGCAACTTCAAGGATAGCGTAGCAGTGTTCCAGTTTGTTATAATCCCTGGTGGGACAATTAATATCTTGCTTGTACTTTGGAAATTTGTGATTTCATAAATTATTTGAAATGCAAAACTATTTGTAGAACAGAATGTGTTGCAATTTAAATAAGTGCTTGACAATAATTTTTGTAATGTAAAATCTCTCAGTTGACATTCCCCAACAAGTCCAGTGTCCAGAAATCATGTAATGAGAGCCATTTTGTTCTAGTTCTAACTGCACAACTAGCTGAAGAATGGGCAGTATTAACTGGGGAATGTTAACATACAGTAATTCATAAAATTGCTCTACAAATGTTGACCTTATGTTTGTAATTCTTCTCTTAAATCTTTTCATGTTTATTGCTGTGCCCAGTCAGAACGGTTAGAAAATAAACTGGGGGTTAGTTAGGTTCAAAGTTAGCTTCTTATGAATAGCCCTGTAAGTGACGGGTTTAGATTGATCTTGATTTAGAAGATTATGTTCTTTTCTTAGAAGTTCACTTTTCTATTTTTAATAATATAGTAATCTTAATGTTTGGAATGTTATGACTTTTTATACCCATTGTGTAACCATTTTTTTCTATTTTATGAATCTGAATGCTGTTAACCATTTTGGCATGATAACAGAAATAAAATTGTATTAATATAAGTGTTGTATAGACTTCACAGTCTTTTGTCTACTTCGACAATGTCATTGGTTAATTGTAAGAATTTTGGATCCCCACCCTTTGTCCATCCTCTAACAGACGTTGGCTTTGTGGAGAGGATGGGAACAATTTGGTCCAGTCAGTTCAGAAAAGAGTTGCTAGGTTTTGTATTTGGTACGGTTTTATTGGTATGGTTTCATGCTTAAATGGGCTGTTGGGCTAATTTAGGTTTGTGCAGGGCAGGCTTCTGGCAGACGTTGAGCAGGAGGGGACTTCAGGACCTGGCAACCCTCTTAATAAGAGATGGATTCAAGAAGTCTGGATGTAGAAGTAAAACTATTAAGTTGATGCAGTCATTGTCTTGACAAGATAAGAACAAAGAGCTCCTCATAAGAGTTTATTAATGTTTTGTAAGTTCTCATTTTGTTATTTTTGGTCACTACAAAATTGATGTATTAAATTCATTCAGAATATGTTAAGCTTCATTAGGAGTCAGCCAGAGGGTGCATATGCAAATCCTTCATCTAAACACAGAATGGAGACAGTCTAGAGTGGAGAACCACTACAGCTGATGTTGAAGGATTCAACTTTACTGTCATTCGCATCACATGTTGAACATGAGGTGGAACAAAATTATAATCCCAAAGTCCCAGTTTAACCCAGAACAGTAGTTAAATATAAATATAAAGCATAGGTATAAATATAGACTATACACTATGCAGAACAGTATTATGGACAAAAGTATAGATAAATTATAAACTGTACACTATTCAGAGTATTTGAACACAGTTATGGGGGGATTAGCAGCAAGATAATTGAACTTGCTGAACGGTCATCATCCTCGCTTACCTGTAGACCTACTGCTAGGGTTAATTTGAGAAGAAGATGAGGTCACACCCAATGCTATACAGAACAGTGGTCTCAGGATGGTGGAAGCATACAAGATTGCCAAGGAAAACAGTAGACAGGCGAGCACTAGTGGCAAGTTATATAATGACCAAAAGACAAGGGGTGTTGTCCTACAGCCTGGAGACTGGGTTTTTGTGAGAAATCTTGGTGAGTGTGGAGGTCCCGGCAAATTAAGATCCTACTGGGAAAGAGTCATGTGTGGTGAAGGAGCAAGTAGGAGACAATCCAGTGTATGTGGTTGCTGATCTCAGAAAACAAGAATGCAGCATTGCAATCTGTTATTTGTCAGTGATCTACCTGTCCTTATTTCACCAGTACTGGCCAAGCCACTAGTTAAGATGCAGTCCAAACCAACACACCCATTAGCAAATAGAGACCCAGAAAATCATATTTCTGCCAGTTATTTAACTGACTCTGAGGAAGAGCAAAGTGGAGCAGCTATTGATTGAGGATACATGTTCGGGAGATATTAAAAGAATGAGATACCTACCTTAACCAGAGAATCCAGCTCAGGAAGATGAGTTTTCCGTCCATGCAAGACCTTGAAGGGGAGAACAGAGCCAAAATGAGCAAATCAAGCAGAGTGAGGATGAACAGACACAGCCATTTGTTTGAGTCATTACCTGATCCAGTTCAACCTGAGAGGATGAACAAATGTGAATGTGAAAAATAAACAGGTGGTTGATGTGCAGGTTGGCAGGTGTTAGTTGTGGCTGGGTTATTATTGCAGCTTGTATTACTGGATCCTGCAGTGATTCAATTAGTTTGATCAGATCTTTTGGTTTGACTGGTTCTTCCTTCTGTTTGATCAACACTGGAGCCACAACTTCATCTTTTTACTTTTCCTTCTTCCCCAGGTCATGTTAGAGCCCTACTTCTCCGGACAGATCTTGTACCTCTTCTGGGAGGCTCTTTTTGAGCATCATTTGGAACAATCTGTAGTTTCTGATTGATCTCATGCAGATCCTGTTTCTTCCAACCACCTTTGGAAGCTGATTATATACTCATTTACTCCTATGACTGCTTTCAGTTCCATTGTCTCCACTTGTCTAGGGTTCATCTTGATTGGAAATTCTTTTCTTATTACTTTCCACATAAGTTATATACAAACCAGATTTAAAAAAAATTGGGACACTAAACAAATTGTGAATGAAAACTGAATACAATGATGTGGAGGTGCCACCATCTAATATTTTATTCAGAATAGAACACAAATCACAGATCAAAAGTTTAAACTGAGAAAATGTATCATTTTAAGGGAAAAATATGTTTCAAAAT